>JUFY01020438.1:7127-53707 GCA_001855655.1 Leptopilina clavipes | reverse complement strand
TTTTTTACTTTTTAGTTTTTCTATTATATTGACAATAATTTTAAATATTGAATTATTTATTAATTTTGTCTCTGTTTTCATTACAGGTTTTTGGGTATTGAACCAAGAACAAGTGCAGCGCACGAAAATGGAGGAGAGGGACAAATTGGAGCAGGAGTAATTGGTCCAGCCAGTGCGGAGAAAAATTGCAGAAACTTACATCTTACTCCAAAACAGCAGGCGATATGTTTACGATCGCCACCTTCCCTGCAGGTGATTTCAATCATTAATTTAATTAAGATTCTCCAATTTTTTTTCTCCCTCACATTATAAATATATATAAAAATTTTTTACTTTAAACTTTTTTTTTGAACATTGAAAAACATTTTTCAATTAAAATTTAAATTCACTTTTATAATATGGAAATTTTATTTTCTATTTCTTATTATTATTTTCCCTTTTTTATTTCTATTTGTAGGGGAAGAAAATCTGTTTTTTTTTCTCTGAGGAGAAAAGGGAAGAAAAATTTTAAAAGTCAAAAAAAAAGGGAAAAATTTTCTGAAAATAAATTTTTTAGTTTCTTTCTTGTATAGAAACTTCTTTTTTTTCTCACGAAAGTTTTGGAAAGTGCGTTTACATTTCTTAATGCACAAATCTAGTGAGAATCATATCTCTTTGGTCTAGACAAACTTGAGCCAAAAAGTTGATTCCTTTGACTATTGCCGACGCGTGAAGTGGAGACCGGTATATAAAAATATAGGAGAGAAAAATATGTATATTTATGAGATTCTTTTTTTTCAACACTCTTTTAATTTAAAAAATGCTTTACGCTCACGATTCATTAGAATATTTTCTATATTTATATTTTCTATTATTATTTATTATAATTCTTCTCAAAGAATCATAATTCTTTGCGAGAAAAGAAAAGCATATCGCATAATTGCGGGAATAATTTTTTCAATTTAATTTAAATAAACATTCGAGTATTTAAAATATTATTTGAATTAATTCATTCATTAAATAACCTGTCTTTTGTCATTTTATCTACATTATTGATTTTCTCTATTTAGTATTAAAAATTCATCTAAAAATGTAATTTAATAAATTAATTTTCTTTATTTCTATTCTACTTTCTTTTCTTTATTTTTGTTTTGTAAATAAAATTTATTTTCCACGATTGGCAAATTTGTGCAAATTGATAATATCGGTGAAATTTTTGAAAAATTATCAATTTTTTCTATTTTGTAAATTTTTCTCGAATTTTTATCATTTCTGAAATTTATAAAAAGAAAAAAGTTTTATATAACGATCGCATTAATTTACAGGCATGTATATAATTTGGAAGATTGAAACGCGCCTCGTACAGATGCTTTATGCAATATCTGCAGAGGACATGTAATCGCTCATCTTGAAATTGAACATTAATCCTTAATATCCTTAATTGAGTTTATCGTGTTATTATTTAAAATCTTTTGAAACTCGGTTTGCGGCTTTTCTTTCAACTGGCAATATATTTACTCGAAATTATTTCCGAGATATTGTTTCATACGTTTCTTAATTTTTTTTTCGCAAAAAAGAAATTCAAAAGCTAAATTTGTCTAAAATTATTTAAAAGGATTTAAAGTTAATTCAACAAAATGTAATTTAAATATTAAAATTAAATAATTTTAGTTTCTTGTTAAAAAAATTCAAATTCATTTTTAGTTAAAAAATTTTTTCCATTATACTCGAAAAAAAATTTTATTTATTAACAATATTGATAAATAATATTTGTTTCAAAAAATTATTCTCCCCCTTTTTTAATTTTTCAAGAAAAAAATTAAATCAAATAGAAAAGAAAATTTGAGTAAAAAGAAAAGAAAAGAAAATTTGAATAAAGACAAAAGAAAATAAAATGTAAAATAAAAATAATAAAAATAAAAATAAAATAGAAAATAAAATTTGATTGGTTGTTTTTTTACAGTTCGAATAAAATTGATTAATTTAGTAATTAGAAAAATATATCCTATATTATTATTAATAATCCTATATTATTATTAATAATTCTTGGTTTGCGAATTTTTTAACTTTATTTAAATTGTTTTAGGCGATCAGTGCAGGTGCAAGATTAGCGATAGAAGAATGCCAGCATCAGTTCAGATCGGCAAGGTGGAACTGTACCATTAATCCTGAAAATCCCGACAACATTTTCGGCGGTGTCATGCTAATCAGTGAGTCCGTTAAAACTAGTAATTTTGCGCCTTATTTTTCTTCTTCCTTGCCTTCCTCTTCTTATTGTATAGCCATCAAAAATTGCAATTCTTTGAAAGCAATTTTAAAAACTTTCACTTTATTTCATTTTTCATTGTGAAAACAAAACAGAGACTGACATTTTTCAATAGAGCGTTTAAAATGTAAGAAGAAAGAAATACAATGAAAATCTTTTTTCTCCCCTCAATGAATCGAATTTTTCTTTTTATTCCTTTTGAATTTTCAATTTTTCACACTTACAGAGCTCGGATTATACGATTTTTTTATTTTTATTTAAACGTAACTTTTTTCGATTTATTCTGATCAAATACGACTTTTTCGATTTTTTTCAAAACTTTTACTAATGAAATACTATTTTTTCGAATTTTTCTGATTTTTTGTTCAAAAAAATGCAATTTTTTTCGACTTATTTTAATGAAACACGAGTTTTTCGACTTTTTTCAATTTTTTCTGATAAAATACGATTGTTTGTACTTTTTCTTAATTTTTATTCCAAAAAATGCAACTTTTTGCTATTTATTTTGATAAATTACAACTTGTTCAACTTTATTCGACTTATTTTGATATTTAAAAACGACTTTTTCAATATTTTGATTTAAAAATTAAATTTTTAAAATCGTTTCCCTGAAACTATTTTATTTCTGTTTCACTTTGTGATTTATAATAAAACAAACTTTTATCCTTAAAAAAAAAAATTAAATTACTAAAAAAAAAAAGAAACAAAATTTAAGTTCGAAATTTTTTGAAATAAAAAATTGTCTCATTAATTCAATTCGGAAATATTCTTATAAATTATTATTATGAAATTAAGGAGTTAGTAAAATTTATTATTTAATATCTAAACAAAAATAGTTAATAATATAATAAAACATTTATTAACTAATTTAATTTATTTAACATTAAAAAAATCGCCTTCTTCGAAATATTTTTTGTTCTTGAAATCGACTATAAGGACTTTTTTCCAGCCTTAAAGTCGAACCAAGGCCGGCACTTAATACTTTTTTTTTTAAAAAAGCATAAAAATAAATGTTAAAAAAAATTCTTAAAATATACGTATTTTTTAATTTATGTTTAAAAAAAATAACCGTAAAGAAATTTAAATTTAAAACTCTAATTCTAAAATTCACGATTAAATTGCGGAAAAATTTATAAAGACTAACCAGAGAATTTTTATTCTAAGAGCAAAAAATCATTGATGTAATTAATTAATTTGGTTTTGAAAAATTAAATGGAGAATTTTCGAAAAATTTAAATAATTATTAATAATTAATAATAATTACTAAATAATGGTAAATAATAATTAATAATAACACAAATTGTAGCACCAAGAAAATAAATTCTATTCTATTCTAATTAATAGTAATTAATAATTAATAATTAATAATTAATAGTTAATTATTAATAATTAATAATAATTAATAATTTTTCAATATTGACAGAGGTTTTTTTTCCACAGATAGTCGAGAGGCTGCATTTATTTATGCGATATCAGCAGCGGGAATCGCTTATAGTGTGACGAGAGCATGTTCACGAGGAGCTCTTACAGATTGTTCTTGTGATAACAGGGTGAGAGCGAGACATCCCAATCATTGGCAATGGGGTGGCTGTAGCGAAGTAAGTGTATTAAATTTCAACCCTTTCATCTTCCCTCATATATATTTAAAAACGAAGCAGCGCTTTTTTTCACCCTCTCACCTCTCCCCGAGCAAAGAAACAAAAACAGAAAGTTGTCATTTTTTCCAAATAGAAAGAATCTCGGTTTTGATTAAAAAAAAAAGAAAAATTCACCAATACCCAAATTTTTAATTTTTTCCCTAGTTTACATATGTTCACTGTAAACTTAAAAGTATCAAATTGATTCCAAATTTTTTGATCAATTTAATACATTTAAGTTTACAGTGTCAATTTAAAAATTTCGAGAAATGAAAATTTTTTTGGTGAAATCGGTTGAAATTATTTTTTAACTAATGTGGATACAATTTTTTTTTAGATTTTATTGAATGATCGAGGTGAGATTTTTTTGTTTTGCAATAATAGAAAGAATAGAAACAAAATGGAAACGGCAAAATGTGATTTTTGAAGGGGCGATGACATGGTGGTGGAAGATTTTCTTTATTCTTGTAATGCAGAAGGGGTCGACCGCAGGTATTTCAGTTACGACAAGACGAAGCACGTAAACGGATGCATTTTGCGTGAACAGGTGACCCCTTGTAGACATTGCAAGCTTACAAGGGGATTAAGGGGACACTAAGCTTGTTAACTTGCGACAACCCCTCTTATTCACGAACCCATGCTTTGCCTATGAAACACGTTTCATCAACATAAAATCTAGAAACAACCCTCGAGATTTCGATTCTTAGAACACGCAGTTTATTAATTTTTCATCCTTTCTTTTTTCTTCTCCAAAATTTTCTTTTTTCATTCACAAATTTCAATGTAATTTTTCACATTTTCAAATTTTGTATGGGGAAAAAAAATTTTCTTCTTCTGTCAATAAAAATCCAAGTGTTGGAATATTTTGTCAGAAATAATTTTTCCGTTTTCAAAATATTTTCTTCTGTCAATAAAAATCCAAGTGTTGAAATATTTTGCCAGAAATAATTTTTTCATTTTCAAAATATGCGGAAATATTTTCTTCTGTTAAAAAAATTCCAATTGGATTATTTTGTTGGAATATTTTGTCAAAAATAATTCTATTTTTTTTTCTATTTTAAAAATACGAGGAGAACATTTTTTTCTTGTGCAATAAAAATCCAAGTGTTGGAATATTTTGTCAGAAATAATTTTTTCATTTTCAAAATATGGGAAATATTTTTTTCCGCAATAAAAATTTAAATGTTTTTTTAATTCCAAGGATTTTTATTGCATGAGAAGAAAATTTTTCCGCATATTTTGAAAATGAGAAAATTATTTCCAAAAAAATATATTTAAAGTGTTTTGGAATATTTTGTCATAGATTTGAAATTTAAAGAAAAAGGGAAATTTATTTCTTATACAATGTATCGTAAAAGGAGAGTAGAAATGTAAACTAGAAATTTTTTTGTACAGAGATGTGTTGTGAAACAAGTTGACGTTAGAGTGAAGAATTTCCAGTGGACGTCCTTTAAAAACCCACGCTTGTTTAGATAAAGGATTGAGACGTATAAATAAATGCCGCGGCTAACTGTGTATACATAGGCAAAACTATAATAGTTTTGTATCCGCTGGGATTTTTGTTCGTTTGTTGTTACACGATTTATAAAAACGTGATCCTTTGGAACTGTCGAAATAAAGAGAGGCGTTATTCACAAATAACAATGTTTACATCTCGATTCTCTTTTCTCTTCTTTCTTCTTAATAGAGGAAAAATGTCACTAAGCACTCGAGTTTTTATCCTCTCTTTCTCTTCACATTGGAAATTAGTTTTTCGTTGGTTCAGTTTTCCCACGAAAGGAATTAGGATCAACTGCGGAGATTATTTTCTCCAAGGAAAAGCCATTTTACCTTTCACATAATATTTAAAGCGAAAAGGAATTTGCTTACGATGTCCTTCGAGACACATTTTCTCCGCAATTCAAAAACACAAACATTGTTTGTGCGTTGAAAAATCACAAGAATGTTTTTTTCAATTATTTCTTCCCTCTGCGAATTATTTTTCTATTCTAAAAATAAATTAATTTTTAAATATAAATAATTTCTATAAATAATTTGGGAAAATTTTTTTTAAATGATGAAATATTAATAAGTATTTTTCTATAATTTTGAAGGTAAAAAAATCAATTTTAATAATAATTAGTTAATAATGTGAAATAAAAAAAGCAGTCTTTATAAAGAAGCGTTGATTTAAAATGAGAGGAAGAAAAATTATTCCTATGAATAAACATGCGAGTTTGGTTTAATTAACGCGAAACGGATACTTTGCTAATAAACTTATCTCTTATCGTCTTGGGGTTTGATGAAAAAAAAGGAAAAAAAAAGGAGGAAGAAAAAATGCAAATGTGAATCGGGACAAGCTGATTTTATTGAATATGTAACCATTAAATTTCAATTAGTTTTGATCTGCGAGAGATTAAAGTCATTATTCAATGTACTTGACACGATAATATATAATATAAAATATAATTCTGAAAAGGAGAAAAATTTATTTGGCATTAAAGTTATCTGCGCACATATTTTTCAGGAATATAAATGTGAAAGTTTACTAGTTATTATAATTTCTGGAGAGTGACATTTAATATATATATATTTTTTTTATTTTTCCATTCTTGGACAAAAATTAACGTGGCAAAATCTGCGCAAATATTTCTACAAATAAAATTTTATTGAACTTAAATCAATATCGAAAAATAAATAATGTCGCATTTGTTTCAAAATTGTATATATATTTTTTCATTATATTATTTATATATTTATAAATACATTAAACTAATTTTTTTTCATTTGTGAATAAATTTTTTCATTTTTGAATAAATTTTTGTCAAATTAATATTTATGAGAATATATTTTTTACATATAATTCGAGCTTTATTCATTATATAAATGAAGAGAAATTTTTCTCCTTCACACCAGGTGAAATATTTTTTGCTTTCATAAAATCATGTTTGAGGCGTAAAACTGACAGAAAACTGTTTTCAGGATATTCACTTTGGAGAAAAATTCTCTCGCGAGTGGTCAGATGGAGGGGAGGAACCAGTAAAAGACGGTGTAGTTCAAGGCCCAGCTGGATTAGCAGGATTACTCATGAGAAGACATAATAGTGAAGCTGGAAGGCGAGCGATCCGCTCAAGGATGCAACGTGTCTGCAAGTGTCACGGTAAATTGCGAGAGGAAAAAAAAATAAGAACGAAAAGAATGGAGAAAAAAAAATTTGAAAAAAAATGTTCCTTCAAAACTGAAGAGCAAAAGAAAGAAATGGGAAAATGATTTAATTAACTTAATGACTTATTTTTTTCTTTTGTTAAAAGTGTGATTATAATCTTTCTTTTTTTCTTTTCTTTTCAGGCATGTCCGGTTCTTGTAGTGTTCGTGTTTGCTGGCGGAAATTACCAGCTTTTAGGGCGGCTGGAATGGCATTGGCAGCACTGCACGAGGGCGCAGCTCTTGTGCGTCTTGCTCAAAGGGGTGGTGGCAAAAAACCAGCGAGATTAAGGCCGGCAAGACCAGATTTAAAGCGGCCAAACAAAACTGACTTGGTCTACTTAGAAGATAGTCCCGATTATTGCGAACGAAATACCACGTACGACTTTTTGACATTTACTTTTTTGTTGTTGGCAATTTTAGTATTTTAATTTTCATTCAAAATTGACGAATTAACATTTTTTCCCGAGAGGAATTTTTATAAATTTAAGAATTCTTTTTTATAATTTTCATATTATTTTAACATTTTTCCTATAAATTTTCATAAATTAAAAAATTTTTCTTGTAAAGTTTATAATTTTCATATAATTTTAACATTTTTTCATTTATAAAATAATGGATTTAGTAAATTAATTGAAATAAATAAATAATAAATAAAATATTCGAAAAGAAAATAAATAGTAATCAAATAATAATTAATTGATTAATAATTGTAAATAAAATTTGCGATTGTTGTGGCAAGATAAATTTCTCTAATAATTTAACTTAATATCGTTAAATTCAATTTTAAAAAAAACTAAAAAATCTTACAAAAATTCAATTATTTTTGTAAGATTTTTAGTTTTTTTAATAATTGAATTGAAAATGCTGTATAATAATTTAAAGTAATTGAATCTTGTTTAGATTAAATTTGCCATTGCTTAATGGCAAATTTGTTAAATAATTAGATTTAGAAATTTTATTGTAAAATAATTGTATTTTAGAATTTTTCAACGATTCGAATAACGAGGAACTATAATAATAATTTCTCATTATACAAGTCGTTTTTATTTTTCATTATATTAAAAAAAAATTTATATTGTATTCTATGTAATATTTTATTTTATATTTCTGATATATTATTTTATATTTTTGATATTTTATTTTATATTCTAGATATTTTATTTATATATTCTATGTGATATTTTGTTTTATATTTTGTGTAATATTTTATATTAATATCAATAATTTTTTTTTCGCTATAGTTTGGGAATTCCTGGCACAAGGGGAAGGATATGCAATCGAACATCACTTGGATTAGATGGATGTCGTTTGCTCTGTTGCGGCCGAGGATATCAAACTCGAGTGCGAGATGTTACTGAGAAATGCAATTGCAAATTCGTCTGGTGCTGTGACGTAAAATGCGAGCTCTGTCGAGAAAATCGGGAGGAGCATGTTTGCAATTAAAACAAACAAGATTTTCTCTCGCATATAGGAAAAAGAAGAAGAAGAAGATAAAGAAGGCAATGATTACTTAGAAAAAAGAAAAAAGAAGCCCACCCGGTTTTTGCATTCAAGTATTCAAACAATGAAGTAAGAAACATTTCTGACCCTCACTTCTTTTTTTTTTAATAATATAATATAATAAAGTGATAGACATATTTCATTTTTAACACGAGAATCAGTCAAAATCACAAGAAAAGAATTATTACTGAAATAATCTAGATGACCGATTCAAAAAGAGGAAGAAAGCAGCAATTTTTAATTTTTAAACCGTCATGGGAAAATTTTATTCTTCAAAAATTCAAAATTCTTCAAAACTTACTATTTGGATTGAAAATTATTTTTCTTTTAAATTTTAATTTCGTAAATTTTTATCCAATTATTCTAATATTAATGTTACCAATAAAAATACTGGAAAAATATTTAATTTGATTAAAATTATTCTAATATTAAAATAAATCATTTTTGTATTTTTATATTCAATGTTAAAAAAATCCAGTGTTTTTTTTCTTTGTTTTGTACAACAGGAGCAAATTTTTTCCCTTGACGTTTTAAAATCTCTTTCTTCCCATTTCCAGAGGAGAAGTTATTCAGATTTCGCAAAAAAGAAATAAAACAAAAAAAAAAAAAAACAAAAAAAGCCGCCCGAAAATGTTTGACGCACGACGTACGCAAAATCGCGCTTCCAGTGCGTAAGCGCCAAGAGAGGCTACTTTTAAAAAGATATTTATAATTTATAATTTCCCCAAGAGCGTGAATGCCAAACGAGTAAATGTAAACGTGTTTATAATCACAAAAAAAAGAAAATATTGTAAACATCGTTTTTTTTCGTCGTAAAGCTCTCGGCACTTGGCTTAAAAAGAGAAAAAAAAATGGCGCTCTCTGATTATCTAATATAAAAAGCGCCCGTGTGCTCTCTAATGAGTATATATAGTGATTTAAATTGACAACCCAACGACGCCTTCGGGCCGACCGAGAAAATTTTTCTCGTATGCCAATGAATGTACATACACGATTTTTTATTTTCTAACGTACTTAAATACTTATCCTTACCGCTGTATATGTATATAAAAATATGCGGATTATTTATTTCTCGTTCAAATTCAATTTTGATAATGAAATAAAAAGCAAATTTTTTCATTTAGTTTCAAATTTTTTCTATAAAATGAAACAAATTTAAATTTTCTTTATTTTTCGACAGTCTTTATCCGTTGTTGAATTTTTTTTCTCAATTTTAAGAGAAAAATTTTTTATTTAAAAAGAAGGCAAAAGTTTTTATAGGAAAAAATTCAATTTAAAAAAAAAAAAAAACTGCAAAAACATTATTCAAATATTGTTTGAATTTTTTAATAATCTATTTTAAAAAAATAAAGATTAGTTTTTTAAAATATAAAAAGTTTTTCTACTTTCACATCTATTTTTAATTGAAAAAAATTAAGATTAGTTTTTTAAGAGATAAAAAGTTTTTGGACTTTTTTATATTTTTAATTGAAAAATTATTATTTTGGCATTTTTTAAAGACTTTTATTTTATATAAAATGGAAAAATAAATCTTCAAGTTAGATATAAATAAAATCTAGATTTGTTTTTTAATACCTAATAGGTAAAATTTGTAGAATTTGCATCTTTCTTTAATATCAGGAGAAATTACCATTTTTCGGAGAATTCTCACCAATTTTATTTTATTGGGTATTAAATTTCGGAAAAGCGACTTTTTAACAAAAAATGTTATTTAAAAATTTGTTTATGGATAACATTTGCTCAAAATTGTTTACAAAAGTATTAAAAAAGTAAAACAAAAATTGGAAATAGTGAAAATTTTCCGAAAAGATTAAAAAAAATTATTAAAAACAAAAAGAAAGAAGAAAAAAAAATCGAAATTAAGATATAAATGATAAATACTTTTTTAAATTTTTATATAAAAAAAAAATTAACCGAAGACTGTCGCATAAAATAAAAATAATAATTAATATTTATTAATTTATCAATAATTAATAATAATTATTAATAAAATTAAATTTAAATTCAATTATTTCAATTTAGAAAAAGTATTATTTAAAATTAATTTAATTAATTAATTTATTAAAATATTATTTAAAAATATTATTAATAAAAAATTTATTCCTATTAATATTATTAAATATGAATAAATTTTGATTCTGCAATTGAATTGAACGAAAAAATAATAATTCCCATATACATATTAAACGTACATAGTACTGATAATACGAAATCCAAGGCACTTTCATTCGAAAATATTGTTGAGCCAAGGATTCCGTCCACTAATTTTTGCCCATTCTTTGTGGTGTTTAAAAAAAAAATACTTTGTAAAAATAATTACATATAAAAAATTTTTTATCGATATTCTCGTTTTCTAAGACTAAAAAAAATTTTTCTTTTCTTTTCGAAAATTTAATTTTCGACTCTTTTTTACACATAAATTATGTTTTATTGCGAGATGAAAATATAATTTTCTTCAAAAATGCACAATAATTCATAATTTCAATATCCGTCGGGCAAAAAAAAAATGAAAATGAAAAATTCGATAGGTTTAGAGTAAAATGAAAGAAAAAAAAAAAAAATGTAATAAATAGTCGACTCTCGATAAATTGATTCTCAAGGGACATGGAAAAATTTCAAACTATCGAGGATTTTATAATTTATATATATAATTATATATATCAAAAGTTTTAAGTACTGAATTTTTTTTCAAGGAACCAAATTCTTTATCGAGAAATTCAATTTATCAAAGAGTTTTTTAATTATCGAGAGTCGACTGTAAATGGAAAAGCAGCTCTTGCTGTAAACAACAACGATATACAAAGCGCAGTATTGAAAGATTGTAATTTATTTTGTTTGAGATAATTTATATAAATATAAACATATATATATATATAAATATATATATGTATGTATATTCATACAAGGGTAATTATCGAGTAATTTACAAAAACTGATTTGCGAGAAAAAAATTCCAATAATTGTAAAATCAAGAAGGAATGGTTGATAAATTTTTATTTTTTTCGTTATTACTTTGCGAGATGAATTTTTGAATGTAAAATTCTTGGTAATTATCTTGTATATTTATTATCGTAATCGCAAATTTTCTAACGTTACTTTTCCGCGAGTAACTGTTTGAAATCGCATCACTCGATTAGCCTTAGGATACGGTAGTTTATAATAATTTATATATGCATGACTTGTATCTTATACGTGTATTTATAAATACAAGATATAAAAAATTTGATCACAATCGCTCAATTTTTTTTATCTCCAAGTTTCGTTGATTAAAATTACATATTTCCTTGCAATATTTTTTTTTTCTAAAATTAGATTATTAATTACATTAATATTCTAAAAAAAAATTCAAAGAAACAATTTCTTTTCTCTGTAAAAATTACATTTCTAATTGAAAATAAGACATATTTTTGAAATTAATTTCCCGGAAAAAGAATTTGATTGTTATTTACAACTTATTTGAAATATTCAAATGGAAAAGTGAATTTCAGAGGGAAAAAAAAATCTTTTTTAAGATTATCTCTTATATTTTCCTTTCGATTTGTGTTGACGTTCGTTGTTTGTTGCGTGACGTGTGGCGAAATAAAGCATCGTAATGAAAATACTGAGCATTGTGCCAACGGCAATGCCATAGAAAAATTGCCATACTTCCGCGTAAGTATTAATATTCTTAACGGGCAAAAGAAAATTATCTGCCTCAGTTTTAATGCGTCCAATATATTTGAGCCAGAAAACAAGTCTGTCCATTGCAGGCATTGGCCTGTCCCTTAAGGCAAGTGAAACTTTTCTCGCATTTTCACGATACATCGCTGAATTATGAACTTCATTCACTGCATTTTGAATACTTTCAATTGAATAATCGCCCTCGGTTGTGTAAATAAATCCCAATTTTAATCCGTGCAATGCATTCTTCCTTTCGGCGAAATTTCTCGGAAAACAAATCACAGGCGTTCCATGAAACGCTGCCTCCAATAGTTCCGTTTCCTCGCAATGACTCAATAAAACTCTCGTTCGCGGATAACCTGCGAATTTTCCAAATTCAATTTTCAAGTAAAAATTATTTACCATTGGAAAAAAATTGAAAATTAAAGCAATTTTTAGAGACTAATTACTTAAAAATCAAAATTTAATTGAAAAGAGAAATAATTAATTTATTATTTATTGTAATGAATGAATGAATGAATGAATGAATGAACGAATTAATTAAAATCTACTTAATTACTTAAAAATTTATTAATCTCGAAAAAATTGCTTCAATTTCGATTTTTCCATTAAAAATAAATTTTTCATTTAGTATTTATTTAATTCTACCTATAAGATCTTGTCGATCGACTTTATCGTGAAAGAAGAGATTTTCTGGTCTTGTGTCAAGTGTTACATTCTTTTGTCTCCAGACGAGAGCTTGTCCTTGTCTTCCTTGTGGTAGTTTTTTCGCCAATTCCACCATTAGACTTAAGTGACTGTCATCCAATAATGAGACAATTGTTCCCGTTCTTAATTCAACTAATTCTTTCTGAAGATCTTCAGGTAAGGGTTGAACACCTCTGCAATGAAAACATCCAACCTAAAATCAAATTTTGTTGTACGACAAATTAATATTGAAAATTTTCCTTATTTTTCAAAAATATTTTCATCAGTTTTTTGTGACATATTTTCAAATATTTTTTTCTCACCTCGACGACTAATTGTGTCAAAGGTGCAAAATTTTCATTAAAAACAACGTCATTTCCCCATAAAATCAATTCCACATCTTTGTAAAGATTTTCCAGTGTTACATCAATATTGGGAAGATAATTCGACACTAATTTCAATGCAGGATAAACATAATTATTGCGAATTGAATAAAGAAATAATTTATCCTTCACTGTAGAAATCATTGTGATCATAAATCCCTCATTGTTTATTGGAATCGCCGATCCCGTTTGCAGAAACGTGTAAAATTCTTCATTTCCACCAAGAGTCCAAATTACTGGAATTGATTTTATTGATTTCACCCAGGGAATTAAGCAGGCGTCATGTCTGAAATAGAAAAAAATATTAATTTTTATAAATGGAAAATAAAAATTAATATGTAATAAACAGAGCAAATAATAGCGAAAAACAGTTTTCTTTAATTACCTGATAGATGGAAATATTGTAAATGTGGGTTGAAGTTCTCGAATCCTCTTTAAAATTTTTTTATCAGTAAGAAGTTGTTCACAAATTTTGAGAGCTTTCGCCTCTGGTTTATATAAAATTTCCTCATCGTTAGAAATATTGAGCACTTCGACTTCGACCAAATTTTCGTAAATATTCGCTGTCGATGGGACAATTAAAGTTGTATCAATGCCCTGATCGGAGAGAGTATTGGCCAATAATGATAGATCATAGGTATCTTCAAAGGCAATCACTAAAGCATTTTGTGGTGGTGTTACCAGAAAAGACGATCTAACTGAGCAAATAAATAAACAAAATAAAACTAAAAAACTCTTTCTCTTCATTTTTTAAGTCTTTTTCTAATAATATTACTTCACCACTTCTATTAAAACGATTAAAACACTTATTTAAATCACTATTTTAATTATTCCTTTACTGCACTGTCTTGTTTGTATCACAACTTATCACAGAATCCTACTCCCACGCGTATTTTAAGTAAATTGCCAAAAAAATACATTTCCTCCACGTGTAACTAAGTTTTGAGACTACACGTGTTCTTTATTTAAATTTTTAATTGAAATCGTACTTATCTTATTACTTATCACATATACACACTTGACACTTGACACACTTAAAAGAAGCAAATGATTGTTTTATTTATTATTCATGGAAATTATTGAATTTGAGAAAAATAAATAAAACTATAGCCGCAGAACTGCCAGGGAATGTTATTTGTCCCTTATCTGTCAAGTGGCCGCGTTTTTTCAATTTGATGATTTTAGTATTTTAGAAATGAAAGTAAATCCCTTTTCTCAAAAAACAACTGTTTGGTATTATTTTATTTCTGGATGTGTTTAAAAAAATACGTAATTATATTGACAAGTAAAAAAAGGGGTTTTTTGATTACATTTTGTCAAATGTAAACAATAAGGGTTTATACACATGTTCTTCATTTCACTGGTAATGCGGTAAATGGCGTTATGTACTACAGTTCTTTACGTATATTACGTGATGGCCGAATGTAAATTAGGGTTTATACACAATTCTTTATTTTACGCGTGTTTTACGCAGAGTTTACGCCGTTTATGGAAATAATTATGTTTAACTACGTTCTCTACGTTTATTGCGTGACGCTGCTAAAAAGTTGTCACATACCTACCCATATATGCCAAAAAGTGATTACAAAAAATTGACAAGTGTTTATCCTTTCGCTTTGTAATTAAAATAAATAATATATCTAATTTACAATAATATCTACCTAATTATTCGAATAAACAACACTAACATCATTTTCATCTAGTCGATTTTCACTTATTAACATAAGTAACATAAATAAGTACAAATTATCGTAAGTACAAAACTATTTTCATAATTACAGTACATATCAATATTTTTGACGTACAGCAGTTTCTCATTTATATTGAAAGAAATCTGATTTACTGCTAGTAACCGTTCTTGTTTGTTTTATAAATTTTTCCCAAAAAAAAAGAAAAAAAAATTGGATTTCTAGGTTAGGTTCGTTATAAATTTCTTTCAAAAAAATTTTTTTTCATTCTAGATATTAGTGGAGAATTTAATTTTGAAAAGTAGATCGAAAAATGGAAGAAAGTAATGAAAAAGAAACAACTTACGCCCAGGAAGAAGCAACAACAACTGCAGGTCAACCGTTGTCTGATTTTCTCCTTCAATTAGAAGACTACACTCCAACGGTACTTTTATTTCTATATACGTTATTCTTACTTCTATTTATTATTATTTAAGTTTAAAATTAGAAAAAATTAAATAATATAATAATAAATAATTAAAATAATAAAAAATTAATATGAATTTTTAGTTTATTATTTTAACACGAAATTTTTTGCAGCTTCCGGATTCAATAACGGAACATTATTTGCGTACTGGAGGATTCAATACCACAGATGCAAGAATGTAAGTACTTTGTAAAAAGAAAAAAAAGGAGACAAAATTGTTAATAATTGTCAATTTTTATTAAAATTTTTTCTCATTTAATTTTCAGTGTACGTTTGGTGTCTTTGGCAGCGCAGAAATTTATTTCCGAAATATCGAATGACGCTCTTCAACATTGCAAAACAAGAGGAGCGAATTTAAATACAAAAACAAAAATAAAAGATCGTCGTTATACACTAACTATGGAAGATTTAACACCCGCAGTCGCAGAATATGGAATAATTGTCAAGAAACCTCATTATTTCGTTTAATTTTCTTTTTTCTGTGTTCAATAAAATTAATCGTCCCAAAAAATTACCTCCTTTATTATCATCGATCATTCTTTTATTTTGTACTCAACATTATCTAATTATAATGAATACATTTTATTAAAACAATAATTTAATCCATTTTCCGAATTTTTCTTTCAAGCAAATTTAATAAAATTCCATTTTTCAAAACAAATTTTGGTACGTATTTTAATTTAATTTACAATTTAAATTTCGCGCTAAACTTTTATGCGCAGAATCGTGTGCGCGAGAGGAAGAGATTTTTGTCAAATTCGATATTATTTTACACACACATACAGCAGCAATTTTTTTTTTTTTTGACTTGACTCGACAACAAAAAGAATTTGACAACTTTACTATTTATAATTTATTATCATCGCATTAAACAATTTTTCCTATTCTTGGAATTTGGATCTGATTGAAATTTGAAGTGCTGGTAGAATTTTTTGATTTTCGTCGAAATTATAAATATCAGAGAAACAGGAAGCGATGAAAATGAAGCAAATGGTATGACAATGGATTCAATGGATGCAAATGGAAACGGGAAGCGTGGTCTTCCCAAATTACGAGAAGTTTTTTACCGGCAAAGACAAGATTCTGATGTGAGTCATTTCTAATTATTGTATTATTCTCAGAACCCTGAGTGACCTTCACGTTAACAATGGATTTTATCAGGCATTGATAATGGACCCGCTTCCTAACCTAATTTTTGACAGCTGAGCAAAATTCTCTATAATTTAATAATATATAGAGAAATATCTGTGAACCGTTTCCTTAAAATCGTCAATTATTCAATAATGGTAGATCAATTTTTTCTACAGCTTCTTTTTAAAAAAAAAATCACCAGTCTACTTTTTTTTTTACTTTCTCATGTCACAATAATCAGTGAAAGTGAAATATATACACTTTTTTTAGGCATTTTACGCCTCAAATGTATAAAATTTCCGCAAAATTTAGGAATATTTTTTCATTTATTCATTTGTATAAAATTGTTTATTTACTTTTTCTAGAATAAATTTCTCATTTTTTTTATTTGGTGGGAAACGATCATCCTAGATTTTTCATTGTTCAGCTTTTGTCATATTGATTATTATAAATCAGCAATATTCCTGAATCAAAAAAATTATCACATTCTTGAGTAAATGTTTTCCATTATTAGGGGTATATTTTTGTTTTAGTTTTTTTCTTGTTGCATTTTATAACAAAAGAGCTTCTATTGCATGACAATTTAGACAGACATTGCTTCTAACCCTTTCAGACCCAGTGGAAATTTATATATTCACATATATTTACAAATTTAATACTATTTTACAGATTTTGAATTCGAAAAAAAAATTTTAATAAATTTTAAAAAATTTCTCAGCTGATTTTCTTTAATTAAAGTGAATTCAAAGTAAATTCAATGAAAGATGATTATGTGTTTGAATTTTCGAAAATTTGGGTATTAAAGGGTTTTTTTAAAAATGTGTTTCAATATTTGCTTTAAAGTAAAAAAAAGTCTTAGTTTAATGTGTTAATTTAATTTCCTTAAATGTAAATTTAAATTTTGTTTATATTTACTTTCTATTTTAATTAATTAATTAGATTTTTCTTAATAATAAATATTCTTGAAAGACAAGAATAAAAGTAATAAAAAAACATTTAAAAAAATAAATAAATACATTAATTGTTTATTGCATGATTTAATTATTGTTTTATTTTTGTATTTTTATTGTTTTTTATTAATTTTTTTATTTTTATTTATTTTATTTTACTATTTTTATTTATTTCTTTATTCTTGTTTACTTTTTTTATTTACTTCTTTATTTTCATTTATTTTATTACATATTTCCATTTGTTTTTCAATTATTTTTTCATATATTTACTAAAATTTAATTATAAACGGTTTCATAATTATGTTATAAATCTTTCTGTGAAATTTCATTTTCCTCTCTCAGTGTTTAAATTTGCTTTTTCCATTGACAAATTTCGTTTCGATTCTAATTCATATAAATTTTAATTTTTAATAGGATGGACAAGAATCTTCAATTTTGGATTTTGTCTACGATGACGCAGACACGCATACAAATGAAATCGCTGAACTGTATAGTTACACCGAACACTATGAATTACAACTTAATCTTAAGGTTTGTATAATTTTCAATAAAATGACAAGAGAAAAAAAATTTTTTTTCTTTGTTAATATGAACGTAAAAATATTGTTAATTTTTTTTAAGTAATAATTTACAATGAAAATGAAAATTAATAAATTTTTTTTCTAATTTAAAAAAATTTCCAGGCGTTCGAGGATCAAATGGAAATTTACAATCTTCGACCATTGTGGCAAAATTTATCAACCGAACAACAAAGATCCATTATTCATAAATTATTAGATCAACTTGAATTATCAAATAAACAGACGAGAATGAAGGCAGCTCGATGTATTTTATATATTGCTCAGGGTTGTTGGGCAGAAGTTCAGTCCGACAAAGAACAACAAGAATGGTCAAGAACGAATGTTATGCTACTTTATGAGACTGGAACATTTGCTGCTTTCGTTGAATTACTCAATATTGAAATCGAGTGAGAAATATTATTTTTGTATCTCTATTTTTCTTTTTTATTATTATTATTTTATTTCTAATCTGTCTAATCAAAATGATCATTAATTTATCAAATGTGAAAATTTTCTCTTTTTCATTTTTTCCGTATTTTTTTGTTGAAACAGAGACAGTACAGCAGCTAATTCTGCGATGCGAAAATTGGCCGTCAGTCTCGCGGATTCTGTAGATATTCGATTAATTTTGTCCGTTTTGTATATTATCACTGAAATAATGAGGGAGGAATCGAAGAATTTAGAGGATAGTCCGTACAAAGCGAATTTCGAAACGTTTAAAGAGGAACTCAGTGAGTAATTTATTTAATTATTTCTCTTACTATTTTATATTTTTATTTTCGTTTAATTTCTAAGAAATGTTCTAAGGCATTTTTGTATTAATTTAATTTAAGTCAATATAATAATTATTTAATTTAAAAAGAATTTATTATATTTTGTATGATATATTTTATGTTATATATTTTATATTTTATATTATGTATTTAAAATTATTATGGGTATTTTTTATTTTTTTTTGAGAAAATAAAAATATTATTTATGGAATTTTGTTCATTGCAGTGAATCCCTATGGAGATGAATTTTTGATAATCAAACTACTTGGAATGGTGACTTGTTTTTGTAGTGGGAGTGCTCCTCATTTTCCAATGAAGAAAGTTTTGCTATTCCTTTGGAAACTGATTTTAGTTTCGTTGGGCGGTATTGATGCTTTACGCGAATTAAAGAAAAAATATCGCGAGGAAGCAGGACTTCCTAACGATCAAGAGGACACGATAGAGGTCACGAAAAATATGAGACCAAGTTCACCACCAACGAGTGCTGCCGATTTACTCGATTCGCAAAATCAAAAAAGAAATAACAGAGCTTTCCGAAGGGTACGTTTGTAATTATTAGTAATAAATATACGATAGTATTAAATATACGATAGTAATAAATAAATTACCTGTTTTGTTCGCGTAATTAATAAATTCCGTGTTTTGTTCCGAGTAGAGTTTAATGAAGCAAAGTTCATTGGATGAGCCATTATTGGGAATGGAATTCGAAGGAGGCGAGGGCGGAACGAATTCGGGAAATAATGAATGGATGGATCCATGTACTGACATGGATCAGTCGCAATGTCAAAATTATTACGAGGATCCGAGCAGTTTGGTACAACCGCGACCGAGTACTCCACAGCCAGTGAAAGATAAGGGCTTGCCATGGACTCCAAAAGTGAGGCAAAAGGACGTCGACATGTTCCTCGAGGGTTCAAGATTAAAATTTGTCGGTTACAAATTGCAAGGCGATCGAGAAAGTTTAGCGGGTCTACCTCAACCGATTCACGAGGGTGTCAACATTCTCAAGCGAGTGAGTCTTCAAATTTTTTTTCCATTGCTAAAGAAACTAAATTCAAAAATAAATTATAAATTCACAATTAAAGAAATGTAATAAATAATAAATAAGATAAATAATAAATGAAATGAATAAAGAATAATATAGAAATAAAAAAAATAAAAAGCAAAAATTAAAAAATAGAAACAATAGAAAGTGAAAATAAAAATAGTAAAAAAAATAATAAAAATAATGAAAATAAATGTTATTAATTTTGAAATTTTCCAGCATATGTACACTTCGTTAGCGGAAATTCAAATTCAAAAGGAGGAGGAAATTGCTAGGAATCCAATGAGCACTGAGGAGCCAACGATTCGTCAGACGCCGACGGAAATTTTATATCAAGCAATGCTACCCAATCTTCCTCAGTACATGATTGCCTTATTGAAAATCGTCCTTGCTGCTGCGCCAACAAGCAAAGCAAAGACTGAAAGCATTAATATTATGGCTGATGTGTTGCCCGAAGAAATGCCGTAAGTACCTGTCTCATAAAAAAAGTGAAAACCATTTCTTTTTTAACAATTTTTTCTCCTTCAAAAAATTAAACTAATTTAAAAAAATTTTTCTTCCTTAAAGTTTTCTTCTTCGTAAATTTAAACTGCTTTAAAATTTTTTCTGCTTCGAATTTTTCTTCTTCATAAATTTAAACTGCTTTTAAATTTTGTCTTCTTGATAAATTTTTATTTACAATATTTATTTATATTTTATTTATATTTCTTTTTGTCGAAAAAGAAATAAAAAGGCTAAAAAAATTAAATTAAATGTAATTTATTGCAGAATGACAGTATTGCAGTCCATGGAATTAGGAATCGATGTGAATCGTCATAAGGAGATAATTATTAAAGCGGTTTCCGCAATTCTACTCCTTTTATTGAAGCACTTTAAAATAAATCACATCTACCAGTTTGAATTCATGTCCCAACATCTCGTTTTTGCCAACTGTATACCACTCGTTTTGAAGTTTCTTAATCAAAATATCCTCGCTTATATTGAAGCAAAAAATGTGTAAGTAATTCAACATGACAAATTTTAAATATTAGAAAAAAAAGAAATTTACTTTAAATGATAGAAAAATTCACAATTTCACTAAAAAAAAAAGTAATAATAACAATAACAATGAAAGTCTATTATTAATAATAAAATTATATTTTATTTCTAAATAATTTTTCAATCTTTTTATCTTTTTTGTTACAATTGTAATCATTGAATTTAAAGAAGAAAATTTAAAAAAAAATGTTTAAAATAGTAAATTTGGCGGTTTTTTTTTTTTTTGACAGGATTAATTTTTTTTCGTAGTTGAGGAATTAAATTTGAAATTAATTTTTTTCCAGTATTTCGATGTTAGATTTTCCAATGTGTGTTATCGGCGATCAACCCAAAATCACAGTGGACGATCTCGAAATCCGAAGTACCCAGTATTATTGTTGGCGAAATGTATTCTCGTGCATAAATTTATTGAGGATTTTAAATAAATTGACGAAATGGAAACACAGTCGTGTAATGGTGCGTATTATCATGGAAATTTTTATTTTTTATCGAAAAAAATATGTTTCTTTGGTCGATATATTTTTTTTTGTATTTTATTTTATGTTTTATTTTTTATTTTGTTTTTGTATTTTGTATTATTTTATTTTGTGTTTTATTTTCTATTTTATTTTGTTCTTGTATTTTGTATTATTTTATTTTATGTTTTATGTTTTATTTCGTATTTTATTTTGCATTTTTTACATTGTATTCTTATTTTTACAAAAACTGTTTTTACAGATGTTAGTTGTATTTAAATCAGCGCCGATATTAAAACGGACATTAAAAGTGATGCACGCCATGATGCAATTGTACGTATTGAAATTATTGAAAATGCAAACAAAATATTTAGGCAGACAATGGCGCAAGACGAATATGAAAACAATTAGTGTTATTTATCAAAAAGTTCGACATCGCTTAAACGACGACTGGGCTTACGGCAATGGTAAAAATTGTCCAAAGGACATTTAATAATTATTCGAACCATTTATATTATTATTTTCCACATAATTTTTATTTCAAATTGTGTGTGTTTAATTTTTTATTTCAAATTATGTTTCTTTAATTTTTATTTCAAACTATGTTTGTTTATTTTTTCCAATTTTTTTTTTCAAATTAATTTACACGTTATTAATAAAAATCGTTTGAATGCAGATTTAGAAGCGAAGCCCTGGGATTTTCAAGGCGAGGAATGCGCACTAAGAACTTGTGTCGATCAATTCAATAATCGTCGTTATTCGACGGCGATTCGTGACGAGGAATTAGAACCAGTCGATACAAGTGTTACGTCAGTTCTTGGCGTCAATATTGAACTCACTGATGAATTTAAACAACACTACGAATTGTGGCTACAGCAAGAAGTTTTTCAAACTAACATTAATTGGGACGAATTATTAGAAACAAATTGCGAAATCTAAGAAAAAGAAAATTAAGATTTTCTGTTAAAAAAACAAACTAAGGAAAAATAAGGCACAGCCGAAAACTAAAAGTTTAATGAAGCTGTGTGGTTTAGAAAAAAAAGAAGAAAAAATTAGAAACTGTTCAAAGAACATAATCGAACGCTTTTTATCAAAAAAAATATATATATATATTCGATGGAAAGCGAAATTATTCGATTTATTTTTCCCCAAGTCGCCGATTTTAAGTTTGTGCAATTTTATCGGAAACTAGCCATGTAATATTTATATAATCGATCCTCCTGGAAAAAAAGAAATTCTTTGTACCTTTGTAAGTATCGTTTTTTAGTGTTAAAAAGAAGAAGAAAAAAAAACGAGAATATCTTTGGTTAAAAATGGCAGAATTTCAAAGATATTTATTAATGGATTCGAGATTAATTAGATAATCTCGATGATTATGAATTAGTGTCGTACGTTCTGATTGTGATTCCCCCCCCCTCCAAATATTCACTTTGACAAAGCTGCTACATATTTATAAGAAGCAATTAAAAATTGTACGCCGTTTTCAATTTCGTAATTAATTTAAGAATATAAGGGAAAAAATAAAATAACGAACGTCGCCACTTTTTATTATTGTAAATTTAATCATCATGTATCATATTTATGAATTGTGCGCGTGAGATTATTAGTTTTTTATTATTTTTTTGCACTATTTTTCAGAGAATTATCAAAACATTTCTTTATCATTTTTCTTACCTTTTTTTTTTACTTTTTGTATATGAAAATTTTTTGTATATGAAATTTTTAAAAATTGAAAGAAATTTATAAATCAGTTTAAAATTTTTTTTATTTTAGACATTAAATTTTTTCTAAATGCGGAAAAATGATGAAGAGAAGTTTTGATATTTTTTTTTTAGCAAAAAAAGGCCAAATTTTTTATAATTTGACAATGAAGGGAAATTTAAAAAAAAATAGCGAGTTTTGCTTCTTGTTTTAGTGCAAAAAGCGGAATTATTTATAAACAAACAAAAAAATTAATCTATTTATAGAAATCAGTTATTCTGAGAATGAACAAAGAAGCGATGTAATGTGATTAATTTAGATTGAAAATAAAAAATAATTTTTATCTTACTCTACTTCAACTGCCATGTAATTGTTGAATAAGAAAAAAAAATACGCGGGAGCGATGAACAAAAAATTTGAAAGCTTTATTTGTTACTCTCAGTTAATAGTGAGAAATTTCTTCTTTGATGGAAAAATATTTTTTTACAGTCAAATATGAAAATTTAGCCTTTATATTTAACAAAGAGTAAGAAAAAAAAATGGTCCATTTTTTAAATACTTTTTTGTTTCGAGAAACTTATTCTTTTATAATTTATATACCGCAAGCAGTAAGAAATCACAATGTGAGTCTCGATTAAAGAAAGAAACAAGATTGAAAACATTTTAAAAAATATTTTCCATCACATCATGTTTTAAATTTTCTCGAAAAAAATTTTATATTTATTAACTTTTTTAATTTTAGAATATATTAATTATGTGTAAATAAATAAATATATATAGGAAATTGAATTAAAAATATAATATTAACGATTAAAAAAAGTCTCCTTTGTATTTTAATTTGTTTGGAGGGAAAAAATTCACTGTCACCGAAAAAAAAAATTTACTGATAAAGGAAATATCCTTTACAATTTTTTAATTTCTATAACATTTTTTTTTATTGTTCCGATTAATTATTTGTATGAAAAATTGAAATGTTTTTTATTTGATAAACGAACAAGTATTTTTTCATCGAAAGAGAAAAGAAATACTCAAGAACCTGTAATGCATATACAAAAAACTTTTATTAAATATATTCGTAAAAAGAATCGTCGACATTATTAATAAACATTATTAGAAAAAATAACAAACACGTCTTTTATCATTCTTTGTAAATAGGTAGATTTTTAAAAACAACAATAAATTTTCCGAATAGACGAGTACATATTTAAGGCGCAGTAATTATTTAAGACACGGTGTGATTTCATATTATTTGGAATGTTTCTCATGGTAATTATTTTTTTTAGCAGTCTCATTTTTTTTTTATTTCAAATCGGAGCCGGAATTCGATTTTTGATCAATTTCATTAATTCAATTTTGTCTCGATGACTATTGAGTAATATAATTATTATCAATTATATTAATTAATAATTTAATTCAATATAATAATATATTATTGAAAAATATATTATTTAATGTAATATATTATTCAATGTAATTTATTATTCAAAAATATATTATGCAATATAATATATTATCGAATAATTTATTATTCTAATTATCTATTGAATAAATAAATTCGCAAGAAATTGATTTCTCGATTCTTTTCCGAATGGAGAAAGTATTATACTAATAAAATTCTTCTAAACTAGGAGAAGATTTTCAAAAAAAAATTCCTTTTATAAATTCTTTAATATTATTTTGAAAAGAAATTTGAAAATTTATTCTTAAAAAACTGTTGGATAAAAACTATTTCTCTTTTTGAAGCTTTTCTCATATAATAATGAGGAATAATAATTTATTGTTTCTCTTATTTCTAAAAAAAAAAGAAAAAAAATTCTCTAAGTAAAAAAGCCGTGATTCTAGTTTTCTACAATTTTTTTTGTGATTTGTACTTGACTAGAAAACCTAAATTCAGTGATGATGCGGATGCACCCATTTATATGATCCGTAATAAATGAAATTGTTATGTTTCGCCATTTCATCAGCTTCTTTTGGTCCACGGGAACCGTATCTAAACAAATAAGTGAATTATATTGTACATTTTTTAGATAAATTAAAAAATTACAATTTTTTTTAATTCAACAAAGAATTGAAAATTTTGAAAATATTGATAAATTGATGAAAAAGATAAATTTTCGAAAAATTACTGGAAGAAAATTTCCAATTTTACTTCAATTACATTTATATTGATTCTGTTGAATTTAATTTTGATTTTTCAATTTTCTCTAGAGAAAAATTATCAATTATTATTATTTTTTTTTTTAAATAAATGTGCGAAAAGAAATTATTATTACTCACTTGTACGGTATTGGACGGATTTTTTCATTCTCAATTCGATGAAGAAGTGGAGTGAAGATCCTCCAGGCTTCCGATAATTCGTCACTTCGAACAAAATGCATTTGCGATCCACAGAAAACATCCAAAATCAGTCTTTCATAAGCGTCGGGAAGTTTTAGCCCCTAAAAGAAAAGAAAAACTCATTGAAAAATTAAAAATTTGAAATAAAATTCAAAAAAGAAAAACTCGAATAATCTGAAAATTATAATTAAATTAATTAATAAGAAAAATAATATATTGAAAAAATAAATAAAAAGTTAAAATATAAATTAAAAAAATATTTTTTTCATTTCTTAATAAAATTGTTGAATTAAAATTTTGAATAAATATGTAAATGAATGAAAATTTTTTTTTAGGAAAAAATAAAAAATGGATTTTTAAATTTCGAAAAATAGAAAATAAAATTTAGAATATATTTTACCTTATATCTACTGCCGTAAGTTAAATCTAGTTCGGTTTCTTCCATATCGAATGTAATTCCCGGTGATTTTGTCATCATTTTTATATAAAGAGCTTCGCCAGGCTGAACTCTAATAACAAGTTCATTTCTTTTCGCTTTACCATCAAAAATATCACCTGGAACATCCTGATACTGAACTCGAATTTCCGCTTTGCGTTCATTTAACGCTGAAAAAAATGAATTTTTCGTAAATTAAAAATATTATTAAAATTTAAATCTCCTTCTTCCATTATCCAATTATTCGTAATTTATTTTCCCCCAATTGATGTTAATAAAATGGCAAAATTTTATCATTATTTTCTGGAATATTTTTGGAAAAAATTAAAATTTCTGAATTCAAATAAATTCAAGTTTCTTTAAATAAATTTAAATTTCTTTAAATATTTAAAAATATTTCCATTTTTACCTTTTCCACAGCGTAAAATAAAGGGAACACCATCCCAACGTTCATTGTTGATCTTCAAAACAGCGAGAGAAAATGTTGGAGTATTTGAATTCGAAGGAACTGTCGAATCATCCAAATATCCTAATTTTCCTTCCTCGTCCTTAGCTTCCGGATCGCCGACATATTGCCCAAGAACGACATCCTCAATGTCAACTGGTTTTATACATTTCAAAACTTTCACCTTTTCGTTTCTGAAAAATAGTTAAAAAATCGTTTTTACAATTATTCGGGCAACAAAAAGACGCATTCACAGTTTAAATCTCTAATCTCTAATTTAATTTGAATCGATTTTTCACTTTCATAATTTAAAGCTTCGAAAAATTTTTGAAAAAAAACAAATATTTAATTGTAAAAATAATCAAAAATGTTGATTGTAAAATTACAGACAATTATAAATTCAAAACGATCATTTTAAAATTTAAAAAGTTAATTACAAACTTTAAAATGTTAATTATAAAATTAATTTAAAACGTTAAATATAAAATTAATTAATTAATTAATTCGTTAGTTCGTTAATTATTTAGTTAGATAATTAATTCGTTATTTAGTTAATTATTTAGTTAGTTAGTTAATTAATTAGTTAATTGTTAATTAATTAATTCGTTGGTTTATTTATTTCTTCATTAATCCGTTGGTTTAAGAGATTAATGATTCTTTATATTGTCAATTAATTATCTGTAAATGAAACCTTATGTCGTCAGGATGACACGAAGCCGGTTTTTCCATTGCAAATAATGACAATATTTGCAACAGATGATTTTGCATGACATCGCGAATTATTCCAAATTCGTCGAAATAACCGCCTCTGCCCTGTGTTCCAAATGGTTCTTTAAATGTAATTTGCACTGACGCCACACTGTCTCGATTCCAAGTTGGACTGAAAATTCGATTACCAAATCTCAGTGTCATTAAATTTTGCACCATTTCCTTTCCCAAATAATGATCAATACGATATAATTGATCCTCCCTGAATAAACTCGCTAAATGATCGGATAATTGTTGAGAAGTGACGGCATCCCTTCCAAACGGCTTCTCTATAATTATTCTCGTCCATCCTCTAAAATTAACAAATAAAATAATCATTAGTGTATAAAATTAATAAATATACGATAATTATTAGTATTTAAAATTAATAAATGCGATAATTATTAGTGTATAAAATTAATAAAAACCGCTGCCAAGTGATACTACCTTAACATTCAATTTGAATGCGTAAAATTAATAAATATAATATTAATAATAATACTTATTATTATTAATTTTCTATACTAATAATTATTAAGATATATAAAATTATATGCATAATTGATACATAAAAAATTTGATTAAAACATTACTTATTTTTTACCAACAATTTTATATCGAATTAAATCTAAATTTGAATATTTTTGTTTTTTGAAGAATTTTTAGAAAATTTTTAATTTTTAAGAAAATTAAAGGGAGAAAAGGGGAAAAACGCACTTTTGTCCCATGCAAGTATTGCGGATATTTGCTGTCGCAGTTTCAAAAACACTCGGCGGTAAGGCCAGGTAAAATAATCTGTGTGCATTTTGTCCTTTCTCATGATTCTCAATTTGCTGATTGAGTAATTCAAAATCCCTTCGAACATTATAGGAACCAGCGACGTAGTAATTTAATTTCCAAAATTCCTCATATCTCTCCTCATCGCCGGGCTTCACTTTCATGTATTTTTCACATTTTTCCCGTAAATCTTTCACCATTAAATTGCTTCTGGCGTAACCGAAAAATGTCGTCGTCTTTGGCAGTAAATTATCTCGAAATAACCACCAGAGAGTGGGATAAATTTTCTTCTTCGCCAAGTCACCCTTTGGAGGAAAAGAATTTTAATTAAAATTTAAAATTCATTTTCATTTAATTTATTCACTACTTAATTATTAAGAATAATCTAATAAACAAAAATAATTTAATTATAAAATTGAAAGAAAAAAAAATTTCATATTTTCGTAAATATTTCACTTTTTTCTCTCTTTTAGCGATTCCTAAAAACAATTTGAATAAATAAATTAACCGAAAATAAAGAGAACAAATTAAAGAAAAATAATCAAATAATTAGACATTTTGATAAACAAAAAAAAAAAATTAAAATTTTGGAAACTTTTGAGTAAAAATTAAAAGTATTTCTAAATTAATTTATTTATGTAAAGTTTTTATATTTTTTTATGAAAATATTTTTTTTTATTGATAAAATAAAAATCTGTTATAAAATTTTTAGTGGAAAAAAAATTAAATTTCAAATTTTTAAGACTTACGGAAGCACCGAGAATTACAAAGACATGAGGAAATGAGGAATCAAAATGCGTTCCTTCCAAATGATCCATTTCTTCGGATTTTAATGACTGCCTGATAAACATCAGGCTGTCCTCTGTTGATCGTCCTATAAAAAAAAATTATTATTAGAAAACAATTTCTTGCATAATTATTTTTAATAAAATAAACATTAAGAAAAAATTAATTTTTCACTCCAGCCTTGAAAATGAAGTAAACGTGCTTTTTTTTATTATAGTCACAATTCTTTTCATAATCAAGAAACAATTCAACTTTTAATTGTCTCTTTCTCAAAGGACCTTGAGATAAAAATCACCAAAAATCAAGAATTTTCCAATTTCAATAAAAATTAAATTTTTTTATTCAAATTGGCAAATTTTTTATTCGAATTGGCCAATTTCAATAGAAATTCAAATAAATTTTCAAATTGTTGCCAATTTCAATAGAAATTCAAATAAATATTCAAATTGTTGCCAATTTTAATAACATTTTTTTTTTTTTTTTTAATAAATTTTAAAGAATCACAAAATACTTTTTACGTCGTAAATTTTTGCGAAAATAGGAAGAGAAAAAAAAACAAATCAACTTACGTATCATTTTTAAAATTAAAAATTAAACTATATTCCACAAAAAAAAGGGGGAAAAAATGATGCACAAATAAGAACTTTAAATAATTATAAAATTAAAATTTTCCCAATTTTCACTCAATATATAATAGATTATATATTTCAACTCCAAATAGTTTGAAAGAGCAATTCGAACTGCCGAGTCAATCGTATTCCGCAGAGTCAGTGAATAGAGTTGAAAAAACCACGTGGATGGCATACATATAAAAAAAGCGGGGATACAAATACATTCATACAATTATACTATTAGAAAATGTTACGTCAATGTTCAATGACTGAAAATATTTAATGATTTTTCAAGAAAATAAATTTTTTTTTTTACATTATTTTCCTTTTCTTTCTAAATGGAATTTAGAAATTTTTTAATTAAAATTGGAAATTTAAATTTCGAAATTCAATATTTGATATTATAAATTATGTCTGTTTTGATGGTGAAAACTTTGTGAAAGTAATTAATTTGATATCTAACTGAAATATTCAATTTTAATTAGAATCATTTTCTTTTACTCATTTTTTTATTGAATTAAAAATTTTTTGTCAATTATTTTTTATTGTATTCACTGATTTTGTTTGTAATTTGTCACTTTTTTTTATTAATTCAATTAACTTTATTTTCAATTTTCAATGAGAGAGAATTTGAAGATAAATTAAATTGAATTGTAATTAAAAGGAAATTAAATTCAAAATAAATTCAAAAAATTTAATTTAATTCAGTTAAATTGAAATAATCAAATTATTTTCAATTAGAAACGAAATTTAATTGAATTTAATTTAAATTTCTAATTTTATTTAAAATTCAAAAAATTAAATTAAATTGAAAAAATCAATTTTTTCGCAATAAGAAACAAAATTTACTACAGTTAAAAAAATTAATTTTAAGAAATTTAATTGAAAAAATCAAATATTTTCATTTGGAAACAAAATTTACTTTAATTAGAAAAAATTTATTTTAATTCAAGAAACGTATATTATAAAAAAATGAACAATTCCTAATAAAATTATCGAATTTAATAAATAATTCTCCACATATTTCAAATGATCACAATTTTCTTTAATTTACAATTTAAAAATATAAATTTAAATTTACAAAAATCTTCAACATTTTCAGTGTAAATACAAATGAATTTTAATTCCATTCTAAATAAAATACCTATGGCAATTTACATTTTTAATGTAAATGCATTTGAATTTTGAATTTAACATTTTTTTTACCCAATATAAATACATTGTATTTAACAATTTTTCTTATTTATTTAAATAAAAATTCATGGAAAGGGGAGAAAAAAAATTGTAATCGTATTAATAAAGAATTTTTATCAATCGAATTATAAAAAATCTGGATGATTTTTCTTTTGGTCATTAGTTGTTTGCGATATTCATCTGAGGGTCAAGGTTATACGAGGTACATACATGAGTGTTTAACAATCACTGATATTTTATGTAACCATGCATTATTACCTTCTTTTCATTAATGAGTCTTTAGATATCCAGAAAATTATATATTTTTTTCTTTTTCTTTAAAATATGTATGCAAGCGCGCACTTTTATTAAAAATAAATAAAATTACGTAATTGTGAAGCATTTTTACATTCAAAACTATTTCTAGAATTTTTTATTACTACAAAATAATATAAATATAAAAATACAAAGAATAGTAATTTAATTAACTAATTTTCAACAAAAAACAAATGAACAGAATTTTTTGTATTTTTTTGTTTAAAAATAGGTTTTAAAAATTGTTCAAACAAAAAAAAAACTCGCACTATTGTAATTAAAAAATGTCACTGAACGATAAACAAAAATTGCATTCAAAACTTTTCGATGAATGGGAAAATCCGGAAGTAAATAATAATTTCAGTATATCATGAATATGATTCAATTCATAAATATTCAACACGAATTCTGCTCACGTAAAAACCAAATTTCTTTCACTATTTACACAAAAAACGGAATAAAGTTTAAATATTTTGCCATATAGAAAATGTTGGAATTTTAGAAAAAAAATTCACAGTTTTCAATGTTAAAAAATTATTTGCAAGAAAAAAAATTATTATTGAAAAAAAATTAAATTGTTAATAAATAAACGAAAGGAAAAATAAATTTAAAAAAAAATTAAAAGGAAAACTAAAGAAACAAAATTGAGAGGAAAAATAAATAAATAAAATTAAAAGAAAAGCTAAATAAACAAAATTAAAAGGAAAACAAAATAAAGAAAAAATTAAAAGGAAAATCTCATAGGTAAAGAAAATTAAAAGGAAAAATAAACAAGAGAAATTGAAAATAAAATTCTCCAAGAGGTAAAAAATATTTAATTGTAATAAACTACTTCCTTACTTATTAAAAATTATAACAAATCTGATAAGAATTTTAATGAGCATTATTTTACTTTACACCTGTTCCCGAACTACTAAGAAAACTCTGTGCGTATGAAAATATTTATGAACCATTATAAACATTTCTTGCTTCCTCATGAAGATATTTATTTCACGATAACAAGGTTATCGTTAAATTGGAAATTTGAATTTGTTGTTAAATTTAAAAATAGCGATTAATTTTTATAAATATTGGCCAAATAATTGACAATTAGTAATGTTAATTAAAAAATGAAAATCAGGGCGATAATCGGAAAAAGGAAAAATTACCTATGAAACTGAATAATTTTAAATAATTGAGAAAAAAGAAAATTACCAATGAAACTAAATAATTTTTTAAAAATCAAGAAATTAAGAAAAAAAAAATTTTTTGTCGTTTGCAAAATTTTTGCAAGTAAATAATAATTTTTAAAAGTTAATGAAAATTGAGAAAACGAAAATTGTTAACATTCTGATAACATTTAAAATGTAAAATTTTGTTCATTTTGTCAATTTAAAGGAGATTAATGCCTCGTATGTAATTTAAGAAAAATTAAAAAATAATTTCCAATTTTCAGTAGAAGATGAAACACAGTCATGATGACAATGTAGCAAAACAATTAGAAAATTTTGCAAAATGTAATTGTTTAATAATGACATTGTTACAAAAATATCCATTTGATGTCACTAATTTGAAAATCTGAAAAATATTCAAAACCCAAATAATTACATAAGCAATATTTAAAAATCTACGTAAAATAACTAACTGAAAATTAATAATTAAATAAAAATTATTCCATTTTTGAAATAAATAAATTTTAATTAATTTATTAAAAATTAACTTTGAAGCAAATTCACTCGATTTTATAATTTTATTTTTAAAATTCCGATCAAAATTATTGTAAATTTACAACCATTTTGAATTTAAATTAATTTTCATTGATAATTGCCCTTTTCTTTCATTAAAAATTAAAAGAAAAGAAAAATGAAAATCGAAAAAAAATATGCAACATGTGCTTTATTGATATCAGTTCATTCTTGACGTAAAACGTGACAATAATCTTATAATGACAATAACAGTATTAGTATCATTCCGAGTCATTATTATCAATAAATGTATTTTTGTTTCATTAGATAAAAAAACATGATTTATTTTAATTTCATAATTCAAAAACTAATCAGTGATAATTTGTTGAATAAATTCGAATGGAGAACAAAATCAAATCAAAGATAACATTCATAAGTTAAAAAAAAATTAGAGTTTAAAAAAGCAAAAAAAAAAAAAACCGCAGAAAAATATTATCGATGTTTATACGCAATAAAACTCGAAAGATGATTGTGCAGTAATTGAAAACTTGCTGATCAGTATCTTTTGGATTTTTAATAGGAATCTAAAAACATTCAACTTCCAAGATTTCTATTAAAATGCAAAATTGCTAGAGAATATTGTCAAATAAAAATTATTTCCATTTTACAAATCATTAAACAGTTATAATTATTATAATTTATAATAGTAAAAATAAATTCGAAAATAGATACTTTAATACCTTAGTATACGCTAAGAAATAAGCAAATTTTTTTTGCTTCTATATTTCAAGACTAATGATTGTAAAAATTATTTTTTAAAAAAGCGGTTTTTTTTACAAAAATCCAGAAAAAGTATATAAATTGTACTCACGTCGTAAATTTAAGGAAGACATTTTTTCCCCTTTTTTTGGTTACGTGTGCAAGAGTCAATTTCCTTTAATTTCTATGGTAGAATGAATGAAAATATGAATTTAAGCACTGTTCTATTGGATTAAATCTCTCTCCTTTGAAAATTAGTATAGACTTTCTCTTTTTATCAAGGTTTATAAGACCTGTAAAAAAATTATGTTTAATTGTTGTCCTTGAATTGCGGCTTTGAAAATTGCGCGATGAAAAGTAATCGATGCATGAAAATACAATGCATTTCGATTATTTTCATTACTAAGTTAACTTTTTCATTATTATTTAATCTTCAAAATATTTTCCAGTAAACTTTCTAAATTCTGATTATAATAAATCGTATAAAATAATAAACAAGCAGTTTATTTACACGTTTACTAAACTTACCGAATCACGTGACTCATCAGCTGATTGTCAACATAACCTCTCTTTTTCACGTTTTTGAGTTCCGTTCAATTTTTCTTCTCTTTTTAACTCTTTTTCCATATTATTGATTTTATTTCGTAAGTTTATTAAAATTATTCAATTAAAATAGTTTCTATATATTCCATTATTATATCCTCCATTATTTACGTAATTTAGAATTTTTCTATCGCAATTTATTGATAAATAAAAAAACACATTGAAATCGCAAAATTTAAAAACGATTTTTTAGTTTTTAATAAAAAAAATTGAAGAGACTAGAAAATTGTTAATTTTCAATAAATTTTATATAAGTTAAAATCAAAAGTGTGTATTTAACTTTTTTTTCCTAAAAATAACATAACCTAATTGTTTTTGAAGAATACAATTTTTCGGTTTGATAAATTATATAAATTATAACTGAAATATATTGAAAATCATTTTTCTTTCTAATAGAAAATGAGAGGGAGTCATTTATTAATGAGCATAGCCAACAAAAATCGACCAAGAGCTCCACAAAACGAAAAGAAAGTGCCATTTAAGGAGTTATTGCCTCTTAAGTTAAAAAATAGAGTCAGTGGAAAAAGTTATCACGATAAAGGTAAAAATTCTTGATTGTCAAGAAAAAAAAAATTATAAATAAATGAATTCTGAGGAATTATTATTATCTTTTTTTGCAGAAAGGGGTTGTCTTCAAGAAATAACTCTCGCCATGGCTTGTCTTGCGAAGCATAATTATGAAAACGCACCGTGCGTCAAAGAAATTGATCATTTTAATAATTGTTTCAACACATACATGACGAAGAAAACTGCCAGAAAGGAAAATCAATTAAGAGGCATTCTTACTGAGAATGCAAAATCATTGAATCATCGAGAAGCTAATATTCTTCTTAAAAGGTTTCCCCTTTAGTAATAAACGTATGTAACTTTTTTTTCATAAATATTCTAATTTATTAAATAGAACGCAATTTTTATATTATGTTTTCATAATTTAGTTCTGTCTTGTAGTGTCAAATTATTAAATATAGATATAAAACAACTCAAAATCTAAATTAACTTAGACATGAAATTTAATTCACTTTCCACATAAATATATTTACAAAAATTAACTAACTTTTAGTCTCATTCAATTATTTCCTAATAAGTATAATTGATTAATAATTAAATCGTCGAGACAATTATTAAATTAGTAATAGAAAAATTAATTTCGAGCATTAAATCAATTTTTAAATTAAATTAAATTAAATTTTTACTTGACTTTTCAGCGATTATTTGATAGAAGTATTATCGATGGTTGTAAGACGTTTAATAGCCAAACGTTCCGAGAATCCTGTTAAAAAATTTCAAAAAAATATAATTGTTTCAGTATAATAAAATTTCATAATCAATAATAATTATAAAATTTCTAAAAAGTACTTACGAAGAACATGCGTAGTTTTCATTGGTTTGAATTCGTCTAAATTTTGCAATTTACTTTCAATACGCTGGAGAACTTTGTAATTTTCCAATTGTTCATCCTTGTATGAAAAATACGAATAAAAAAGTGTCGAAAAACAAAGCAAGAGTGCGCATTTTCGAACAATCCAAGTTGAATGTAAAAGTTCAATCTGTAATTGCAATGTCGTAATTATTTAAATTGAAAAGAAAAATTAAAAGTAAAATTAAAAAGAAAAAGAGAAATTAAAATTAAAAAAGAATATTAAAAAATACAAACTAAATTATTAAAAAATAGTAGTGCAAAATAACCTTATCGTCGTGTAAATTATTTTCATCGTTCGTGTAAAAATTGACGAGCATTCTCTCGATAATAATATTGAAACTCAATATTGTAAAGAGGGAAATTCGTGAATTTAGTGTCTTTTTCGTGGCACTGAATAAAGCGGCAAAAATACAGGCAATAATATAGTACAAAATTGATTGAAACCATGACACTTCGCCGATAATCCAGTTTTGAAATGTCCGAATATAGGAAAATATTTGAAACAGCAATTGCTTTTGATCTCGAGCCGATTCTCTGGAAAAGAAAATTTTTTTACTTAAATTTTAAATCACTTTAATTTTTTACAAAAAGAAAAAAGGAAACTAATTTCATCACTTACTTGAAATCACTAACAATATTGTTAACTGTCTCGGCGGAATTTTGTATTACGCCCTCTAATTTAAGTCCATTATCAAGAAGTTGATTTTGCATCTCAAGTCCCTCTTTTTGCCTCTCTAAAACAACACTCTGCATTTTTGCAGCCTCGGAAATTTGCTCTTTCATGTGACTCGAAGCCTTATATAAACTGTGAACAAAAAAATAGAAGAAAATTAAAAATATTCAAATATAAATAAAAAAAACGTAAAATTTGATTTAAATTTTAAACTAATAAAAAAGAAGAAAAACAAACTGTTTAATGGTGCTTTCCGTTTCTCTTGCCCAAACTTCTTGACTTAAAAAGAAGCAGACGTGAGATGTGTGAGTGTAGAATTCGTTGTAAACTCCAAAAGCGCGATCAGTCATTTTATTGATGCACTCTCTAAGAAAAGAAAAGAAAGTGAAAAATTTTATCAATTAAACTTAAGGTATAAAATTAAAGTATTTATTAAAAAATAATGAAAATTGTACCGTCTTTTCGTTCCCGTTTCGCTGAGATGACAGGAATATGTCACATGGCCAGAATCTTCCAAAAAGCAATTTGCTAAGTAAAGAGCTAATATCGAGTGTTCATGATCATTTAATTTCTCACAATTTCCTTTTATTGCCTTTAATGCTTCATGCCAGCATTTGCCATGTTGTGGTAAAGTTGATTTAGCTAAATAAAGACATTATAATTAATAATTAATAAACAATAGAACTAATTCAATTTTTTATTTTAGGAATCAAATGAAATAATTCAGAGTAAAAAAAATAATTTTATTAAAACAGTAAATATAAAATTATCTTTTTATATTTATTGTTTTATACAAATATACAAAAAGATTTTTATTTATTTAGATATAAAACTTTTTTGAAAAAATATTTTTGTTTTATTAATAAAATTATGTTCTTATTGAAATAATTTTTTAATACATTTATAATATTATATAAATAAAACTAACCTTGTATGAGATAATACTGTTCCTCTCCCAATTCTTTAATTTGAGAATCTCCATTAAAAGCGAAAGCAAATAAAATACAGGACTTTAAAATAAATAAAAATTGTAACATTTCTAGGTTAGAATTAAATAATCAAAATAAATGAATTTTTGATAATATTGATAACTGTCAACAATTGAATATTTTTCAATCGCGATTAAAATTGAAGAAAACATTACGTGTTGTCTCCAAATAAAATTCTATATACTATTGTAAATTCTCAGTCACTTTTTTCGTATTTCTCATCTAAAAAAGTGAAAAATAAACATTGTAAACAAAATCGACAAAATCTGTACAATTAAGTTGACACTGATTAAGTTGCCACCATTATTACATAGTCGAATTATTATTGAAAAAATATGTGATTCACTTATTTAAATAATACAAAACTTATCGTATTTTTTAGAGTTTTGAATTTCTTTTCAAATCGTGATACAAAAACAAAGAAAAAGACACAAAAACAACAACACCACAACAGTCAAGTGTCAACTGTCACTTTACAGATGGCGCTTATTCAAAAAATCCCAATTTCCACCATTACTGTTCACTTATTGGTTGATATAACAGAAAAAAAGAAGATAAACGGCGGGTAAATTTAAAATGCAATTTATACTTTTTGAAAAACTATTTGAAAATTTTAAAAATTAATTTTCCATAATTTTTCAGCTCTTTAATCGTCTGAAAGAAAACGAGATTTAAAAAACGCAATAATAAATTCATTTTATTTAACTGTCGTAAGCAGCGTTTATTCGTTACTTAATCAAGTCGGAGCATTTTCTTAAAAAATCAGATTCGCGTTTTCGTTATTCGCAGCGAAAATGCATTATACAGAGAGAATATGCGCAATAATAATACTTGTAGCATAGTAATATCGTACATTCGCTTATGATTGGTTTTACATATTATTATTTTTTTTTGTTTTTTTTTTAATTATTATTATTAAATTCGCTTTGCGTAACCTCATTTTTTTTATTTTATTAAAAAGAAGAAAAAAAAACAACACATCGGGTAATCGATTCACCTTCTTTCTCGACTAATTCGAGAATAAATCAGAAGAAGAAGGAGGTATAATGCGGTTGGACACAACGGACATGGCTCTTCATTCAATAATAATTAATTAATATAATTAATAATTATAATAATATTAATAATAATTTTATAAGTGTTTGTAGAATTAGAATAATTATCGTAATTAATGTAAATATCTCTACATTATGTTTATAGATTAAGAGATCAAATTTGCAGAGTCGCTTATTTAAACGAAAATTATTATGACATTAATTAAATCTAAACTTATTTCAGTACAAATTATTACAATTAGTTCGTGGTTGCATGAAAATTCATGCAAATTGTGTCGCTTTGATGTGAGAGAAAAATCTCAAACTGCAGAATAAAGCTTTTTTTTTAATTTAAATATATAATTTATATAGATATCACATTTAGTTTTTTTTTCTCTAATATATAATAAACAAATACAAGCACAAAAAGAAATTCATGACAATTTGTAAATAATAAATATTTGGATAATTGACTTGACAGATAAATAATCCCCCCCCCCCTCACCCCCAAAAAGACAAATTAAACAAAAACGTAAAAAAATATCACTTCCAATTAGGATAAGATTAAAATTTTTCATTAATTACTTGATTCTGCAGAATTTTTTCTCCAAGCAAATTATTGATATACAACAATAATTAAATTTACAGTCTCTCTGAATTTTTTTTTCTTTCCGTTTTTTTTTATCTTCAGATATAGTCAAATCCATTGTGACCCAGTCTATTTTTTTTGTTTCAAAAGTCCGGAGATGAGATAATGTTTTTACTCTAATTTTCAATTCACTGGAAAATCAAATTCATTACTCAAAAAGGAAATTCATTTTATTTTATAAAATTTTTTCGATAATTTGACAGTTCTTTTTGGTTTCAGTAAAAATTGTTTTAGAAAAAAAATTTTCATATATCACAAATAATTTTTTCATATTTTACTAACAAAAAAAAAATGTCAATTATTAATCCCACTGTAGTGAAAATATTAAATTTTATTATTTTATTTATTGCAATTTATTGTTAAATTTTACTAAAGTATTTTTAATAAAAAAAAGAAGTAAAATTTTTCCTAAACTAAATTTGAAGAAAACTTCTCTTTCGACAAAATTTTACTAAATCAAAACAATTATAAATTTCCAAAATTCGAAATTTTTTTAATTTGTAAATTTCCCATTTTTTACTTTTTTCCAGAGTGAAAAATTCTAAAAGTAATTTCTCCCAATGATAATATTTAAGTAAAAATTGATAATGAATCGAAAATTTCCAGTTGATATCAAGAAGAGGAAAATTATTTCTCCGGGTATGGATTATTACAAACAGGGTCAGAAATTTAAATCTAAACTTAAATTAAACCCAATCGCCGAACATTTTTGACAATTTTTTTTTAAACCACACACACACAAACACACACTGACAAATTTGAAGTTTTACAACATTTTTGCTTTAAAAAAAATCCAATCAGCAAATTTTTGTTTAAATTACAATAACGACGTTACAATATAAAAAAAATTGACACAAATTTTTTTTTCTTTGCAAAATTTACAATTCATATTCAAATAGAAATTTAATGTACAATTTGATTAATTATTATTTAATTAACCTACTCAAAAACAATCACAAAAAAAAGAAATGTTCGGCAATCGCTTTTGTGAAAATAAAGTAACAAATCGACTAAAAAAAAATACAACGATAACGTGAAAATTATCGTAAACAATCGTAAATCATTGTGTGTATAACTAATATTTTCTTCTACTCATTTCTCTCTTATTTTCACACTCTTTCAATTTTGTGAAATTTTAAGGGAAAAAAAGAGAAAGAAGAGAAGTGATACAAATTGCGACTGTTTTTGTCAGCCCTCTACACTTTCATTTTTCTAAAAAGATGATATATTTGTTTCGTTTTCGTAGAGAGCGATTTTTTTTTCAAGCGCTTTTTATTATTATACACATCATTTTGCGGACTTACTTTCCATACTGTGCATTTTATCGGACAGAGAAGGATCACTCGAATGGGAAGAGATATACAAAAAAGAAAAAAAAAAAAGAACAAGGAAAACCTGACCCAGAAAGCATTCATTTGTTTCCGTCCAATTCACAAATACAAAGCAACGACCTTAACCCTACAATTTTTTTTTTTTAATCTTTCAACAAAGACTCATTTTAATAATAAAAAAAAATATTACAAAAGAGTCTTGCCAACGTCAATAAATAATAATAATTATTATTTGTTCTATAATTAAAAATCATTTTACAATCAAATTACGTTGCTCAAAATCAATTTTTACAATTTTTTTTTAATCGAAGAAAAATTTTTTATACAATTTATTTCAAATTTGACAATTTTCTCTTGTTTATTAAAAAGAAAAATTCAAAATCGAATTTTAATAATATTTTTTCTATGTTTTTTTTACGAAAATGTATTTTTTTCCTAAATATTTCTAGAAATTAGTAAAAACATTTCGTAAATACACTTTCAAATATTTTCAATTAGAAACATGCAAATTTGATCTATTTTTATTTTAATTTATACAATCAATTGATATTCTTTATCTAAATTTTTATAGAAATTTTATGCCTTCCTTGTTCTTTTTTATTTCATTTTTTTTTTGCTTTTCCATCTCCACTGTTTTTAAAAATCTAAATAACATTGACAATTATTTACAATTGTTACTCATATTCGCAAGTAACGTAAAACGATACAGTTTTGTTTGTTTGTTTTCTTTCCATTTTTTTTTCTCTATATAAATTACATACTAGGTTTTTGAACACTTTAATCGCTTCATCGTCACGATGAAAAAATTAAATACAAAGTAAAAAAACAAAACAAAAAAAAAATGAGAAAACAGTTTTTTGTCAAATTTATCGAAGAAAATGAGAAATTTCACAGGTATAAAATTAAATAAAGTACAAAAGACAAATTTATAATCTCCTTCTCCTGGCGAGAATGTATAACATTTTCAAAAGAAAATGTTTTTAAATCTTCAAAAAATTGATCTAAAAAAGAAAAAAAAATTTAATAAAAAAAATTGTAATTGTCAAAAAAAGACTGTTTTCTCACTTAAATTAATGAATCACAGAAGAGGAATATTATAAATCAGTGTGGGGGAAAACAAAAATCGAATGACAATTTACATAAATAGTAAAGACGTTAAATCCTTTCGGGACGGAGTGTAATTCTTTTTCTGGTTTGTTGGAAAATGAATTTTTGTCGAATGATTAAGAATGATTCGCTGATAATGAAAACAGTCGGTATTGTTTTTTTTTTTTTTTTGATTCGTGGAATATGGATTGAAAATCGATTTACTCTGAAGAACTGAAAAGAGTAACTAAATCTTAAATCAGTTGGACGGTTCTGTGGTTTGCTTCCGCCGCACCGGTGCGGTGTTCGTCCCGAAAGGGTTGTTCCACTTTTGGAAACCTCTTTACCTAGAACAAATTCATAATATAAGAAATCATAATATAAAAAAACAATATAGGATTAATTTTATAGTAATAATATTCAAACTATTAATAATAATTAATAATAAAAATATTAAAAATAATAAAACTATTCATATTTATATTAAAAATAATCAAACTATTAATATTAATATTAATAATATTAATAATAGTAATAATAATTATAATAATTAATTAGTTGAAAATGCTTAATTACATCTAGATTATAAAGCAAAAACTTGTCGCTTTCGTATCAAAAAGAGAAAAAAAAGAAAAAACTTTCATTTCTCTATAAATATTAGATAATTATTAATTATTTTATTCGCAGTAAAATATTCAGTTAAAATAGAAATAAAATAGAAAGAAATTTACTAAAATAGTGAAAAATTGATTAAAATCGTATTTCAAATTATAATAAAGATTAGAAGAAAGAAATTTTTTTTTATTAAAATAATTCAGTATTTTAATAAAAAAAAATTAAGTGCGTAAATCGTAAGCTAATAAAACGAAAGTAATAAAAATTGTCCAATCACAGATTCAATATTAAAGAAGTAATAAAATTTTCCGAAATAAAAATAAATAAATACAAAAGCGACTAGTTTTAAAATGTCATAGAAATTAAAATTGCAATATTATTTTCAATAACATTAAAATAATAAAAATATTGGTCAGTCATTTTTTCAAAGATTCATTTTTCAAATTGAGTGGAAAAAAACCCAATTTTTCTAACAAAAATATTTCTTGAATCAAAAATTTTTAAATTTTTTTTCCAATTTTTCAAATTTAAATTCAAATTCAGATTCAAAAATAAAAAAATTTAATCAAAATAAATAAATAAAAATTAATTTCGTGAATTTCCGCTATTTGAAACTTTGAAAAAACGAATGTTTTACATTTGGACTAAAAAAAAAAGAGGAAAAAAAAACATTCTTGATAAAATACACAGTCGGTTTTATGATGAGATGAAAAGTGGGGAGAAAAATTAATCGATATACGACCCCGCGAGCGAAAATAAATGTAATGAAACTTGTCAAGAATATCAAGAGCGAATGATGATTCTACGACTTAAAGAGCTTTTACACGTTCATATACAAGCTTATATGAATATGAAATATATATATATTATTTTCAATTTCATTTTACGAATTACTTATTTAAATATAATATATAATAATTATATTCTTTTTTAACTATATATTCAGCTCGCTGAGGATATCCACTAATTACAGTGAAAATAAATCATAATAATTATATTATGTAAAAGCTAAGTATCATTGATGCGCATCTTAATTACGTTTCGAAACGTTAAACACAATTTTTTTTCCTCGCATTTGTAATAAAGAAGCTTGAAAAAAATTTCAATGAGTTTCAATTTCGCTCAATAAATGCAATTCTCTCACTTTTTTCTTTTTTTTTTAAATTAAATTGTACACAATATTCGTTACACACTCATTCAAATTAATATTTTTTATTCAATTTTGTGGAAAATATTTTTAATATTTTCAACATTTTCTATATTTTCAACAGTTTCAATATTTTCAATATTTTCATTATTTTCATTATTTTCAACATTTTCAATATTTTCAATGACGAAATAATTTAAATAAAAAAAATTGAAACTTTTAGTTTTATAAATATATAAATTTACAATTGATAAATTTATAATTATAAGTAATTATAAATAATCATTAAAAAAATTATAAAAAGTAAAATAGATAAAATATTAATAGATAATAATAAAATAATACAAAAAATATTAATAGAAAAAATAAAAAATTGAAAAATTAGAATTAAATAATAATAATTTTAATTATATTTTTCGAAAATTAGAAACAAAAAAATAAGATAAAAATGCATCATAAAAAATGAAGATAAAGCAAAATGCTTTTAAAATTCAAAAAATTACGATTATTTTCAATTTTGTAAAATTTTTAGTAAATAATAAATTAATTCTTTAATTACAAAAAATTAATTACTGAAAATTTTCTATATTGATAATTTTTTTTAAAATTATTACTTTGATATGTAATTTTCAATATAAACACACGTAATTATAATGAAAAAATATTCTCAATTAAAACTCGTTGAAATTTTCATTTTCGCCATTAAATCACTAACGAGGACATTTTTTTTATCATTATTTTTTCATTGTCTATAACAATGTACAACACAAGAATATTTAAAAGCGTTTTTAAAAAGAGAGATCACATCCTTTACAAGCGAATTTCAATCTCCAAATTTTATCCATTTTTCAAAGTGAAACTATGTAAGAAAAAAATGACTGTACAAAAAATTTCCACGCACATGATTTATAAACTCATTTATATATAAATGAGCAAAGAGTGATTGATGAATGATTTTTTTACAAATGGTATAAAAAAATCGATTATTAAAAAAAAAAATTTTTAAGTCACTTGTATGTAGCAAAATTAAAATGTAGATCTCTTTTTTGAGTTTCATTTCACTTTTTTTCACTACATAATTTATGTAATTATTTTTCTCTCTCTATTTCGTTTCTAGTTACAATTACAATTTGTCCCTTAAAGATAATTTTTTTCTTTTTTTTTTCTTTGCGCTAGATTTACTTTTTGTAATTGCTTTTTCTTCGTGATCTCACTTTGAACAGAAAAATTATTCACTTAACGACGGTAGAAATTCGTATAAAAATTTCCGCGAGATTCGCGATTAATACAGTACACGTGGGGGATCTAATTTCTTATACAGATTATTATATTAATAATCGAAACAAAGAGTGAGATGACTCCATAAAATTTTCATTTTAATAGGTATATTTTCTATCTCACTCGAATCGCACTATTTTATCTCGCTAGCAAAAAATACAAGAAAAAAAAACGAGTTTATCTATTTAATTTCTTTCACTAAATTTTCATAGAGAATTAAAAAAGAAATTAAATTTTATTTTTCAATTCAATTTTTATCAAAAATTAGAATTTTCATTTTCATTTCAAGAAATTAATTCTAATTTTTCATTCAATTTTTTATCGAAAATTAGAATTTTCATATAAAGAATTAAAAAAGAAATTAATTATAATTTTTTCATTCAACTTTTACCAAAATTGGAATTTTTGGTCAATTCTCAAAGAAATTTGATTAATTCCCAATTATTTCTCTTGTATAAAAAATATTAAGAATATAAAATATTAATTTTATTGTTTATTATAGAAAAAAATGTTAAATTCGTGAAAAATTTATTTTTTGTTATTAAAGATAATAATAATTTAAAAAAAAATAATGAAAATTCTGATACTTTTCTAATTTGGAGAAATTATTTCTGAATTGATTGAAAATAAAGACTCGTTTTTTATAGAGAAAAAGAAGGAAAAAAATGCGAGACATTCAAGCGAATGACATTGCTATTATTAACGCTAAGTATTATTTGTACGTCTCGGGTAAAAATCACTGTGAACCAGATAATTGAAAATTATTCCTTTCCATATCGACTATTTTTTGAAAAAATTGACAATTTTTTTTCTCTTTTTCTTGAGTGTATCGTCTTTGCCAAGGCAAGAAAAATTATTTTCATTACAGATCTATTTTAAGCTTACAAAAAAAAAAATTAAATTCAAGTTGGAAAAAATATTGACAGACAATCGAAACATAATACCGAGTTCTTAACACAATGATCAGCGAAATTTATCTTCAGTTTTCTGGTTACATAAAAATGGTAATAATTCTAAAAAATGTCTCTTTACTCAAATTTCTTTAGTATCAGGATGCGTTGCACGAGCACAAAATGAGCAAAATGAGCAAAAATACAACTTACGAGGGAGATAAATTCTAAAAAGAAAAAAATTAAAAACAATTATTTGCTTTCAAGGGAAAAATAATTTTTCCATTGACTGCAATTTTAGAATAAAATAGATCGAGAGAAAGAGAGAAATAATTTTAAAAAATTAGTTTTTTATCGAAAAAAAAAGAATTTCAAAAAATTGGTTTTATCGAAAAAAAATTAATTTTCAAAAATTAGATTTTTTCTATAGAAAAATAATATCTTAAAAAAACTTTGTTTCTTTTTATCGAAAAATTAAAAATCATAAAAATCATCCACGATGGAAAAATTACTAAAATAGTAAAAATTATCCACTGAAAAATTATTTAAAATATTAATAAACAAAATAATAAAAAAAAATACAGAATACATAGAAATTATCACGTCAGAATTAAAAATTAGCAATAAGATAAGTGTTATCTTCCGAATCACATCACAATAGAATATATATTTATATAATATATATATCAATAAACATCTAACTTAAAAATAAAAATTCTCTCTTTAAATTTACGAGTAATGACAAGTAAAAAAAAGAGAGAAAGAGTTTAGAAGGTACTGGCAGTTATTCTCTGGTTGATAAAATGCAAAAAAAAAATAATAACTCTAAATTAAAATTAATTCAAGGGAGATTTGTGTCCATTGATTTAAAAAAAAGTCTCGTACAACGGTTCCCGAGACCACAGACTTAATCCTCTGTTTCGACAATAATTATTATTTATCTGACGACAGATTCTAAATTCTATTTTTTTCTGTCCTATATTTATATTTATAATATATTTTATATATGAAATAGGTCCTAGACTCTAGCATTTAGTATTGATAGTGTGTTATATAATAATATACATATATTTATAATTATTTTTTTTAAAAACCACGATACGCCTAATGCTCCATATCACAAGACATGCCTTTTTCATATCACGACTTATTAGTTTTATGTACACTTCTTTGTGTGTATATATTGTTTCTGATTTCGCTGCCGTTGTTAATTTTCTTTCTCTTTATTATTATGTATTTTTTATTTTATTTTTCTTTTTATTTTTCTTTACGTTAATTACCTTATTTACCTAAATTTTCTAAACTACTTTCACTGGGCTTTATGTTTCATCTCATTAAAAATTGTATATTATATACACAATATTTTTCTTCAACTATAGAGAAAGAATTTCTTTTGCGCTTTCAAAATAAGCGAAATTGTATTAAATTTTTGCAAATATTACGAATATATTTTATAAATAATAATGTAAAGAATGTAATATTTATAAATATATTTTATACAAATTTATTTATATTTATATTTCGAAAGGAATTTTTCAAAATAAAACATAAATAAGTATTTATAAATAATATAAAAAATGTATTATAAATATATAAATAAATATTTACAAATGCATTATAAATAAATATTTATGAACACATTACAAATAAATATTTATAAATGTATTACAAATAAATATTTATAAATGCCTTATGAATAAATATTTATAA
>JUFY01020432.1:2288-22700 GCA_001855655.1 Leptopilina clavipes | reverse complement strand
TTAATAATTATTTATTATAACAATTAATTGTTTCTAATAATAAAAGTTAATTTATATAATGTTTATATCTTATTATTTATAAAATTTTACTTAACATTAATGTTATTCTCTTGTTTATTAATAATTTCCTTTAAATTTAATGTAATAATTGTATTTTTAGTAATAATTAAATTTTAATTGTTTAATTATTAATATTTTTTGTTAAACAATGTATATTCTTTCAATAAATAATCATTTATTAATTAATTTAATGTTTTTATTATTTATTATTAAAAATGTTAATTAAATATATTTGTTAATTTATTTATTTCTGAATATACATTATTTATTATTATTAAAGAATTATCAAGTAAATTTAGTTTATTTAACTAATAATTAACCTATTTGAGTATATATAATTATTGATTTTCTGATTTTGTTTGTAGAGAAGTTTTATCTCTGGAATTTTATGTTTCTTCTTAACGTAGTTTAAAGTGTAAATAGATGTGAGTCCCAACTCTGTTGGTCCCTCCGACTCACATATGTTTGCTATAAATTGTAAATTTATGTTTCCCTTTTTGGGAAGGAAATTTAAAAAACATGAAAACTAGAACATTTTCTAAAAACTGAGATAAAACAGAGATTTTCGCTCGTAAAATTGACTTGGGAAAAAGAGCGGAAACAGAGATTTTCGTGGGAACAGATAAGGTTTTTTGAAAAAGGGGACCTCACATGACGCAAGGTATTGCGTGATGTAACAATAATCAACATTTTTTTTTTTTTGAGAAATTTATTCGAACAATTATAATAAATGTCAACATTTGGAATTTTTCCCTTAGTAGTTAATAAATTCTCTTTGAGAATTAATTTTCCTGAAATACCCCCCAAAAAAAAGAAAACCGACTTAATAGACCGCGATAATGTCAAGGAAAAAGGAAAAAATTCTCTTTAATGATAAAAGGTTTAAGAAGATTTTTTTTTCCCTTTACCCTTGAGTAAAGATAAAAATACACATGAAATGTTTACATTTTCGTTTCACTTTATTTTTCATTAAGTCGCGAAAAAAGATTTTTGATTGAAGAATCCATTAAGGAATGGTTCTTGCAGAAAGATAGCTACTAAAAAATTCAGTTTGATATACATCAGAACTGTAGAAAGTTTTATAAAATGAAGACATGAAATGAGAACGAGAGAGTAGAGTACATTTGTGATAAATTACACTCTAAGGATGGCAAATATCGAATGAGGCGAATAGAAGAGAAAAAGAGGAAAATAAAAAAAAATATATATTCTTTAAAGAGAAGAAGGTTCAAGGAAGGTTGGCTTTATGTCGAGGGCCTTTGGAAAAAAACTAGGGTAGATTGAGAAAAGCGCTCATAGCCGTTGAAGGAAACCAGAAAACGAAAAGGGCGAAAAAGAGTGCCAAAAGGGTCGGGAGAGAGAGAGAGAGAGAGAGAGCGGTGAATCGTTTGGTTTCCCGCGAGACCGTGAAATTAAATTCTTTTACCTTTCTTCTTCATTCCCAAGGGATCGACTAAAATGACAAAAATATTTTGTCACTGACCTAGGTGTGCAATTTTTGCCACTTTTCGCCTTTTATTATCATCGAATAAAAGCTTTCTTCAATGTGATAATAAACATTTTCAATTTCAAACATAAAAGATTAAATACAAACTGATTTAATTTATTCCTTTTTTAATATCAAATTTAACCATTCTAAATAGTCAACTTATTTTTTTCTTTAAAAATCAAAATCTCTGATTTTTCCGTTTTTCTTTAAAAGAAAATACTAAAATCAATTAAATTTAAACAGTTATTTTATTATTTAAATAATTAACCTTTGATTTACGACATATATTTATAATCGTGTTTAAATTAAATACAATTATTCTTTAATTTTTTATTATTATTCTTTTCTTAATTTTTTAAATATTCAAAATGTTTTGGAGATAAAAAAACATGTTTATTTCTGTGTTAAAATTTTTTTTGCGATTACATCGAATACTTTTGATCTTCATTTCAGTAGTAACTGTCCGTTTAGGTCAGACAAAATAGAAAAAATTGTTATTGGCAGTAGTATAAGTCAATATTCAGCCAGACGATAATTAAAATACTTAAAATCTTCGTCTCAGTAGTAACAGTCAATCTAGGTCAGACAAAAATGTCCAATTTTAAAACTAAGTAGTATAAGTCAGTCTTTAGTCAGACGTAATATCTTAAATACTTTTAATCGTTTTCTCAGTAGTAACTGTCCGTTTAGGTCAGACAAAATAGAAGAATTGTTATTGGCAGTAGTATAAGTCAATATTCAGCCAGACGATAATTAAAATACTTAAAATCTTCGTCTCAGTAGTAACAGTCAATCTAGGTCAGACAAAAATGTCCAATTTTGAAACTAAGTAGTATAAGTCAGTCTTTAGTCAGACGTAATATTTTAAATACTTTTAATCGTTTTCTCAGTAGTAACAGTTCGATTAAGTAACAGTCTCAGTAGTAACAATCTGTTTTAGTCAGACAAAGCAAACAATTTTAAATATCAGTAGTGTAAGTCAACATTTAGTCAGGCATAACAGTTAAAAATTTTTTTCGTCTCAGTAGTAACGTTTTAATTGAGTCAGACAAAGAGGTCAATTTTAAGTAATTTTTATTTTAGTAGTATAAGTAGTATAAGTCAGTCTTTAGTCAGACATAATGACTTCTAATTTTTACCACTAATGTGATTCTAATTTTTTTTTAGAGAAGCAAAAAACATTTCTCTTTTTCGATAATAGAAATTTACGATTCAAAAATTCTCTTTGATGGGCGAATTAAGAATGAGGAGAAAATAAATAAAAGGAGGAGAATTGAGAAAAAGTGGTAATTTCAAATAATAAAGTTAGAAAAAAATAAAAGAAAAGTGATATATCAACATGAGTGCAAATGATAAACAGGCACTTTAGCTCAAATAGACGAAAATATCCTGGTGAGAAAGTAGAATAATTTTCGTGAGACTTTTGTTGGTAATCTGAGAAATTCTTTTCTTTTCTTTCCTTTTTTTTTTTGCTCTCCATGGAAGAAAGGGGGTAAAATGGGATAAGATGGCGGAGGGATAAGGGTCTGTGATTTACTCCAAGCTGCAGTATTACACAGCTGTGTATGGCTCATAGGTCGGTAGAAGCCTATATATCACGGTAAAAGTGTTTAAGTTACTTTATGTTTGGGAGGTAAGTGGCCCAAAGTCGGACTCCATGTCGTTGCACTTTATACAAGCCCTGGGGATTTTTGTTACTTCCTTAAAGTTTTGGGGACTATTTTTTAAAATGATGGACTCTCGAGTATAGAGAATGGAATTGGCACTTTTATAATCGGTTTTAACAGGTAACAGCGTGTCGAAATTATTACAAATGTTTATGGAACGTACGATACGGTAAAGTTTAACGGAGAACCGCTGACATTAAATTAGTCAACTCAATACGGAGGAGTTTTCGATTGAAATCACGATTCTATTAGTTTCTATTGTAAATAATTTTTAATTGATTTCAAATATTACACATAGGTACTAAAAGCGTCAATTTTAAAAAATAATTTAAAAAAACAGATTTTAAAGAGAGAGAGAGAGAGAGAGAGAGAGAGAGAGAGAGAGAGAGAGAGATTTAAAATTTCTATATGAGAAAAATGTAAAAGATCAGAAATTTCGGGCGGGGGAAAGTTTAACATTATTTTCTTTTTAATAATAAAAAGAACTCGACTATGGGAGTCTTATTGTATGCATAATGCGACGAACCTCACTTCCGTAATGTGTAAGAAAAATATAGCCCGTTACAAGCTTCCGACGACATTTCATTCTATTCTCGTTTTTATGACGACCCTTAAAGCTCCTCTCTTGCGATGCATGGGATAGGATATAAGATAAGAACACGAATTCACCCCTCCCCTCTTTTTCTCCCCATATCTTGTACCATTGTGAGATTGCAACCATACCTCCTTTACTTCGATAATGGCACACCGTCGATCGTAATATAGACTGTCGAGTTTTCTCTTTTCTTGATACTCCACAGTATAACGATGTATAATGAGATCCAATCAAGTTTTTAGGCAGAAGTATATATATCTATATATGTTAAGCATTCACAATTTTCATTCCTTACAATTTTTCCATACAATGTAATGAGGTAACTATTTTTAATGATATCGCCAATTTCAATCAATTTGGGATACATTGTATTCAACTTTACGTATCAATTCTAATTTTCAAAATTATATCTACCAGCGATAATAATAATACTAGTTATTACATATAATAATTAATTAATTATACATTTAGAATAAAATTATTACCCTTTTCATTCCTGAAATATTTATTTCATGATATATTTTGTTTTATTCATTGCATAATTATTTGTTCCATTTTTCAAACTTGAATGTCTGATCATAATTGATTTTTACAACTTGCAAATTATTTAACATTCGATATCTTTTTTCTATTCAAGTTTTCTTTATTTTACAAAAGAAAAAAGTTGGAATAAATTGTTAATTAATTTAAATTCAATAAGTGAAAATTTTAAACCCTAGTTTTAAATAAATTCATATAAATATTAAAAATTAAAATATTTTCGGCACATATTTGATATTGTTTAGATTAAAAGAGAAATTTTTATATCTTTGTCAACAGATTGGAGAAAAAAATCTGTTTATAAAGTAGATAACGCTTATTCGATTTAGTTGAATAATTTAAATATTTCACAGTATATTTGATACTAAGTGAGCGCTTATATTTATATGGAATACAATTGTTTTGATCAAACGATTCGCAATTATTCTCCTGGCGATCATAAAAAGCCCATGTTTTTAAAAAAGTTTAAATAGAGAAATTAATTTAAATCATGCAAGAGCGAATGTATATAAAACTTTTGACAATGAATAAAAATTAAAAATAGTCATAAAAAAGTTTTCAAAGATAAATTTATTATTGAAAAATTACAGTCAAAGCGATCTGATGGATATGAGGAGTTGGAAATAAATAAATAAGAGAAAATAAATATAAATAAAAAATGAAAAATAAATTAAATACCAAATAAAAAAATTAATTAATGAAAAAAAAATAAATAAAATACCAAATAGAAAAATTAATTAATGAAAAAAAATAAAAAGTAGACAAATACATAAATAAATAAATAAATAAAATTTTTGTAAAATATGCAAGAACGTCTCCACTTTGCCTTATTTGAAACAGGGCTTTAGTAAGGGCCTAACTAGTTTTTCTGATTTTAATAGTTTTAATGTTTGTAATTTTACTTTTTGTATTAGATTTGTGTTAGTTAATAAAGTGAATAATTGATTGCATTAACTTTTATTGAATAATTTAACTTTGTTTAGTTGAGATATGAAGAAACAAATCGTAAATAAATGTCAAAGTTTATGAAAGATTAGAGAGTCACATATAAAAATCATGTGAAGATTTATTTGATATCGAGTTGAAATCCAACATGAGTTGCAATCTTACCTGGACGTGTTACAGTTGTATGGGAAAGTAATAAATTCTCAAGAGGTTAATATCGGAAACTTTCCTCACGTATTTATACGCTACCCGTCGACGCTCTCGTGAGGAAGTTTTGAGTAAAGTTCTTTTTCTCTCGATTTTTCTCTCCTCTCTCTCTCTCTCTCTCTCTCTTTTCCCACAAAACTCGTTTTGTTCTTTATCCCCCTTTACACTCATCCTACCCGAACATGAGACCCTGACTTTTTCCAAAGTTGAACCGTATGCCTCACTCAGTTCCCATTTCGATGATCGAATCTTATTTATCCCTTAGCACTAACTCGGTTCGATCGTTGGAAAACTCTCCCAATTCTGAACATCTCTCTCCTAAATTGTAAAACGACAGACTTCTCTAACAACTGGTGATAGACTACCATTTATATTTCAATCTTATTGACTATACCTCCAGAAAAATTCTCCAGACATGATTTTTACATTTTCGGGCCAAATAAGAAATTTAGTCGCAATTATATTTCAAATTAACAAAAGAATGGATTTTTTTCCAAAGAATACCAAAAGGGAAATAAATTTTGTATAACAATTTTCAAATCCAAAAAAATTGTAATTTAGGTCAAAAGTTCAAATAACTTTCTCTTAAATGAGTTGAAGAAAAAATGGAAAAAATGAGACAAAACTATTTTGATAAAAGAAAAAATTTTGTTATAAAAGAATTTTAAGAATTTCCTTTCTGAATGCAACAATTATGTGCATATGATGAAAAGTGAAGAATGAAATATATACATATATACATATACATATATACACGCGATGAATTTATGGAGGAATGCTAAAAAAGAATACGAGAACATTTGTCTCTTCTCGTGTAACGTTGACGAGCAGTTCTTTTTACTGCAATCACCACCAGTTACCTTTTATTAATCTATATAGGTGCGGTAATGTTATTGTGTTTTTTCTGCGAAGCGAACACTCTGCCTCGTTATACCGAACAATATACCATGGCGTGTTTGTGTGTGTGTGTATAAAAGTCTACCCTATCGTATTTCTCGTTCTGTCTTTATTTCTCAAAATTCCTCATCTTTTATTTCAAACTAAACAAAAATTTTTTTAATTACTTCAATATTCATATATGAAGAAACTTTCTTTTATAATAAAGAAGTTAGTTTATTGCCTGCAAATTCACTTAATTATATTAGTTTTTTTTTAGTAAAAGTGAGTTTTAGTTATAGGTTTCTATCTGCAGAATTCTTTGAATTCTATTTTCAGTAGTAAAAATAATTTTTGTCGGAAAAAATCTTCAAAATTTTCTTTTATTTTCAGTAGTAACAGTCAATTTCAGTGAGACGACAATTTTATGACTTTTGCAAATTTTTTAAGTAGTGACAGACATGTTTTGTTAGACCCAAGGTTTCAGATTTTTTTGAATTTAATTTTATTAGTGAAAGACAGTTTTCGTCAGACACAAAGATTCAGACTTCTTTTGATTTTTCTAAGAAGTGTAGGTAAGTTTTAGTCAGACCCAAGGTTTCAGACTTCTTTGAATTTAATTTTAAGTAGTGAAAGACAGTTTTCGTCAGACACAAAGTTTAAGACTTCTTTGGATTTTTCTAAGTAGTGTAGGTAAGTATTAGTCAGACCCAAGGTTTCAGACTTCTTTGATTTTAATTTTAAGTAGTGAAAGACAGTTTTAGTCAGACAAGAAAATTCAGAGTTCTTTGAATTAAATTTTAAGTAGTGAAAAACATTTTTTGTCAGAGCCAAAGTTTCAGACTTTGAATTTTGTTTTAAGTACTAACAGTCAATTTTACTCAGAACCAAAACTGGGATTTTTGAATTTTGTTTCAAGTAGTAAATGTCAGTTTTCGCGAGATAATTTTTTTTATTTATCCAATAAATTCAGTTAAAAATTCTTTGTACTTCGTTTTAAGTAGTAAAAGTCGGATTTAGTCTGACAATATCGTTCGATTTGTTAAACTATCTTTTCTAGTAGAAAAAGTGAGTTTAATCTGGACAAAGTCATTACATCTTGTTAAAATTTCCTCTACATAAGTAAAAATCAATTGGCCTGAGACTCGAAAGTTTTATAATTGTATTTAATATTTTATTTAAAATTTTATTTTCAGTAGACAAAATCCAATTTGGTCAGACAGAATCGTTAAATCTATTTTAATGTCGTTTTAACTAGTGAAAGTCAGTTTCAGACAGATTGAAATATGTATATTCTGCTTAAAGAAAAATTTATTGCCCAGAATTGGAATATTCACACTTTTAATATTGCAAGCGAAATTAACAATCTTGCCATTTTGAATTACTCAGAGGGCTTGTAAAGTTGTAAATTCTAATTATGGATAATGGCATATTACGCAGATTCAGCGGCAGATTACGTTTACCATTCCGAATCTAAATCCTAATACCAGTTGCCAGGAAATATTATATAGTCAAATATGAAGCTTTACATTTCAAGCTGCAAATCAATTTAAAGAAAATAACTGCAATAAATTTTTCTAGAATTGAAAATTGCAATATTTGAATTTTTAATTTAAAATTTTTCTCCTAAAATTTCTTTCGCTTCAGTTTTTACTTTTCAAAATAAACCAAATTTTCCAAATGGATATTAAAAATGTTCTGAATTTACACATAAAGGAAAAAAAATTAAAATCTTTTTCTCTAAATTTGCTTTTGTAAAAAGTGATTTTTAAAATTCGTTAAAATTAAAAATGTTTTCTGATATATTTCCTTTCTGGGAATTAGAAAATAATTTTAGATTATGTTTACCATTGAGTGTATTTCTTCTCCTTTATTCTGTTCGAAAGCTCAGCAAAGTACGGTACGTTTTTCTTCATTTATTTATGTTTGCACAATGCGCCATTAATATACTCTGTGCAAAAAAATTCAGCAGACAGCGTATGGTCTCGGTAGGTCCAAAAAAAAATATAGTATAGAGGAACATTTCTGCAAGAGCTTGCAGATTTTACAAAGAAAAATAAACGACTTTATACATATATATATATATATATATATATATATATACATATATACGATATTCCGAGAGTAGAAAGAAGTTCAGTTGTGCGTGTTTTTTGCATTTCTCCGCCTTTCAATCCGTGTGTCCCACCCATTTCTCGTATCGATTTCTCGAGAAGTTATTGCCTCACGGCTCGATATAACATGCCATCGACATACCGCAATGACAACTGAAGCGGTAATTTTCAAGTTTACTTTATTAAATAAATCAATAATATACTTCTCCCATTTGAAAACTTGACCCATAAATATATTCCTCAACATTTTCACTAATTCAATAAATCATTATAAATAATTTTCAAATTTTGAATTTAGAAATAATTTACAATGTCAATAATGCAATAATTTACATAATTACAAAAAAAAAACTTTTTTTCCAAGAAGAAAAAATTCAGAAATCAGTTCATGATAAAATAATAGTCTAATAATTTTTTATTTTTTTATACTGTTTAAAATTTCGAATTCCAGAGAACGAAAGTTTTATATAAAGTTTCACGTATAAAAATGACAGAAAAGGAAAAATATATTTCACCACTCTTTGACATATTGTGGCTGGAATTCAAAAATTGAGGCAAACCGGAATTCCTTTGTACTTACGCGAAGAAAATAACAGGGTTTTATTTTCGGTTTTTATAACTTAGATAAAAGTTGATATTTTTGGATTATTATTTCCTTAATAAAAAGTCATGAAACATGATCATGAGTCTCTAATATAAAAATAAACATTTTTTTCCACTTATTAATTTTTTATCCCGGCTCTTTTTAAGGGGAATTTTTAACAGTGGATGGTCTTGTCTTTTCATACACTACTAATTATTATTAATGTGTTAAATATTTACAATGCTTACTAATTTATTTATACACGGAAAAAATTTATTTTATTCAAATAATGAATTACTTGACGATTATCAAATAAATATTTATTTAATAAATTTTAGTCAACTAAATAGTATTTGATTCAAATAATAGTTTCTATTAGTTTTTTTGTATTTAAAAGAAAATTATTTGATTCAAGTAAAATTTGATAATAACAGTATTCATTAATAATTTTGATTAATATTATTTGAATCAACATAAATTTTTTTCAAGGTAAATTTTTTTTTCAAGTAAATAATACTAAATTTGAAATTTAAATAACTGAATTGATTAGCATTATATTAGTTTTTATTATAGTACTAAAAGAAATTACAAATATTTTTTGAGAATGTTTAGAGAAAATCTTTGAGGGATTTTATATTGTTAGTTGCTTAATTAAATGTTTACAAGTATTCTGCGTTATCCTAAAAGGACGTAATGGGATCTCTACGCTTCCTTGTTGTTAAGGCGCTTTTCGAGAAAGCATTGTAATCCGACTGCAGTGTTGGTCGTACGGTTTACAAGGACAGCTTTTAAACGACTGACACAAACTGCAAATCTTTCCGGGGAAAAAAGAGAGAGAGAAAAGAGCAGCAGAGCATATAAGTTTTATTTCTTTCAATTTAAGAAGCGAGAAACTAGGCCGTAGTTCGAACATAAAATCCCCGTTTCTAATCAGAGTTAAACTCTTTATTTTTTTGTAATGATACATCTCTCAAAACGTGAACCAACTATATCTCTCTCCCATAAAACCATTTCTCCATTGTTCCTTATTTTCATTTCGTCGACGTAGAAGCGGAGATATTTATTTTTTTCCAATTTAATAAAATTTGGAAATTAGAATACTTTGTTATTAAAATCAGAAAAAGCTTTACTAAAAAACTAAAATAAAGAATATTGTCATTTCCATTAAAATGTTTGTATCGAAGATTGAGCGTTTAGTATAATTTATAAAATTCCTTTTGGTACAAGTTGACGATCCGATGAATGCAATTTCTGTATCAAATCGACATTAGAAGCACCGCACAGTGGATGGGGACTTTGGAAAGGAAAGTGCGGTATTGTTACAGGCGAATGGCAAGCGTCCATTGTTCCTTTAGTATTGCTAACAGTGGAACTTAAAGACGAGCTACTGATGTTAAATCGATTCTATAGACCCCACGAGATCGGCTTTCGAATTCCGAATGTTAGAAGTTTGCCCTTAAGAGCATACAACTGTATATATAGAATAATTTATCTGAGTAACATTGCTAAAGGAAGTCCCTTTCGAAACTTTAGTAAACTGCATTCGAACTATATTTATTTAGATGAGAGAATAAAGGAACTATATTACTAATGAATTTCCCCCTTCATTATATAACACCAGAGCAGTAAGTTATGACACTTGCAAATTTTCCCTCCCTCCCTCTCTCTTTCTCTTTCTGTTTACAGTTTACACATAAATTTACAATCGTTCAATTGAAAATTTACAACGGCACTTGTAAAATTTCCATCATGAAAGATAACAATTGTGTTGCAATTCTACGCTGGGAAATTCAATGAACGAACGTTGATGTACGAGCTTGCAGGAATTTTAAGTAGTATGATCCGATTTTGGTCAGACAGGAATATATCCTCTCGAGTAAGATTTTACAGGTATTTTTGTTTTCCTTCAATAGTTGTTGGAAAAATAAATATCATTGTAGAATTTTTGGAAATGATTTCAACATCAAGTGATCTAATTGGAATTTTCGGTTGTGAGAGAATTTTCCTGCCATCTGGGCGGACAATTATGGAAGTATTTTGGCGCGAAATTCAAATTTTATTTGCGAATAAGTATAAAAATAACAAGGTAGATAAGTAATAATAAAATATTGATTCAGTAATATTAGAATTGGAAAGTGAAAGAGAATGGTAAAAATATGTAAGAAAAAAAAATACAGAGTATTTATCCCTTTTGCTGGGGTTTAGGGAGAAATTTTTTACCTGCCTTGTCTAAATGAAAGGAATAAAGAAAATGGAAAAAAACTCCCATAACCTGAAAATAAGCCTCTGCTTTAACTGTTGCAACCGCAAAATTGTCTTGGCTGAAAATCACCTTAATATATATCGTGTGTGTCTGTATGCATTTTCTTGGCTCGGCGAGACTTAAACTGCAAGCCTAAAATAACTGTGAATAGTGCTGCTATTTAGTATCCTTAAGTTATGAGCAGGAAGCTTTGCAACGAATCGTTCCCTTCCTCTCCATTTTATTATTATTACAATAAAGCCTTCAAAAAAAAACAAAAGATATTTCTCCGGAAGAGACAAAAAAACAGTTATTATATAACGAAGACGAAGAGAATGACTTGGCAACAAGTACAATTGCTATTTATTGCTCCTGAAAACGGTTTCCAATCTTTATTCAAAGATTTAATCTACCCTTGAAAGAAGAGAGTATAAAGTTCGAGATGAAATGTTCCGTTAAAGAACATCTACTTCGAAATTGTACAAACATGCAATGCTAAATCACACTGAGTGATTATCCCATACTGTCATTATTATTACAAGCAATTTCTCTCCCGCTCGCACTCTCGTAACGAACATGAAAAACTTTCTTTGTTCTCTTTGTATATTTAAAACTTGACACGCTCGCGGCTGTATTAAATTTCTTAAATAAAGTTATGTTTGCAATTAAAACCATATAGAGCGTTGAAAATAAAGTTAGAAAACTGGTTTTCCTCAACGGAATAGCGCAAATGTTTGTCATTGAATATTTAATCAAGTTTGTGTTAGAGAATTTCACAGGAGTTTATGTTTCCATCACAAATAAACTCTGTATTAGTAATTATTCCCATTTCTCCATATTATCAACGTGTGAATAAATAATTTAATTATTTATATATATATATATATATATATATATATATATTGTTTCCATAAATATCTATATATATGCAGTCTTTATAATATTAACACAAGAAAACAAAAACTACATCTACAATAATAAACTTCGACAGAATCAACGATTTAATTAGTAACTTTAAATACAGGTAAAAATTCGTGGTACTAAACAGTTCTGCGGTTTTACATGAAAAAAGTACATTTTATAGAGCTTGCGAAAATTAAGATATTAATTAAAATTTTTAATTTTCGTTTCACAAAAACAAAAGGGAGAGAATAAAATTACAAAAATGATTTTTAAATATATACTTTTCGAGGAGAATTTTTAAGTTGAAAATCCGTTATATTTTTAAATAATAATTTGAAAATTTTTAACTATATACTTTGAAAATTTGTTCTACATTCTGCTCGTTATAATTCGAATTAACTTTACAAAAGATTATAAATAGAACATTATTTCCCGATGAATGTGAAAATTCTGTATTTAAAATCAACTTTTTATTTAACAAAAAACCTTATTTAATAATCCGCTTGGATATTATTTATAAATTGTAAAATTCGTTTTTATAAAATGTAATAATTTATTCAATAGCCACCTATAAATTGAATGTTTCTATTCTCACTTATAGGAAGTGCTTGAAAATTTTATCTATTTTACTTTAAATAATAATCAATGAACTATTTTTTATCAGTAAGGGAAAAAGAACTAAATTTTTTGTGAAAAAAATTAAATAAAAAAATAATCAAATATAATTTAATTAGTTATTAAAAGAAATTTTTTGTTATTTTGACAAATAATGTCAGTGTACATAGCAGTAGTATAAGTCAGTCTTTAGTCAGACATGATAGTTTAAATATACTTTTTTTCGTCTCAGTAGTAACAGTTCGATTTAAGTCAGACAAAACGAGCAATTTCTAATATCAGTAGTATGAGTCAATATTTTGTCAGACGTAACAATTTCAATACTTCTAATCTTCGTCTCGGTAGTAATTGTTTTTTTCAGTAAGACATAACAGTAAATTAGAAATATCAGAAGTATTAGTCAGTATTTAATGTTTAATCACATAAAAGTTTCAGTACTTTTTTCCTCTCAGTAGTAATAATCCCTTTAAGTCAGACAAAACTGTAAATTTTTTATTTTTTTTATTTTTAGTATCACAAATCAGTTTTCAGGCAGACAAAATAACTTGATGTCTTCGTTTCAGTAGTATATGTCAGTCTTTAGTCAGACATAACACTTTAAATTCTTCGAACATTCGTCTCAGTAGTAACAATATGTTTATGTCAGACAAAATAGTCAATTTTGGATTTTCAGTAGTATAAATCAGTTTGTAATAAGTCGAAGGCAATTTTGGATTTTTGGTAGTATAAAACAGTCCTTAGTAAGAGAAAATAAATCGAAATCTTTGTTTCAGTAGTATAAGTGAATATTTAGTCAGACATAACATTGTAAATACTTCTAATCATCGTCTCAGTAGTAACAATCCGTTTATGTCAGACAAAATAGGCAATTTTAAATTACAGTAGTATAAGTCAGTCTTTAATGAGACACAGTAAAAATAAAATCTTATTTTAAGATGAGTCTTAAATTCAGCACTGCTAGCCATAATGTAAATTGTATGTAAAATCATTGCGTAAATTCAGCAAAGGCTGTCTTAAAAATGTTGCATCTTAAAATAAGACATCTTTTCTGCCTTAAAATAAGACTTTCTTTTTACTGTGTAAGTCTGGTATCAGTAGTAAAAGTATTGTTTATTTTGAAAAATAAAAATTTTTTATTTTTTAGTGAGACATATTAATCGTAAATTTTGACTTTTCTCCAATTTTATAATCAGTAGTAAAAATAATTCAAGTCAGACATAAATAAAATCGTCTAGTCTCAGTGTCAGTAGTAAAAATCAATTTCAGTCAGACACAATATTTTTCCTAAAACTGAGATGAATCAGTGATGGTAAAATTAATTATAGCCCCGCAGACATATTTCAGTTCAATCTTTGTATCAGTAGTACAAGTCAGTTTCAGTCAGCCTTTATGACACTTTTATTTGAAATTACAGTAGTTAAAGTCAATTTCAGTCAGACACAAAATATTTTTCTTAAAACTGAGAATCAGTGACGGTAAAATAATTTTTAGACAGACCCATTTCGGTTCAATTTTTTTATCAGTAGTACAAGTCAGTTTCAGTCAGCCTTAATAACACTTTTGTTTGAAATTACAGTAGTAAAAATCAATTTCAGTCAGACACAATATATTTTTTCTAAAACTGAGAATCAGTGACGGTAAAATAATTTTTAGACAGATCCATTTCGGTTCAATTTTTGTATCAGTAGTACAAGTCAGTTTCAGTCAGCCTTAATAACACTTCTATTGGAAATCACAGTAGTTAAAGTCAATTTCAGTCAGACACAAAATATTTTTCCTAAAAATGAGAATCAGTGATGGTGAAATTAATTTTGGACCCGCAGACATATTTCAGTTCAATGTTTGTATCAGTAGTGCAAGTCAGTTTCAGTCAGCCTTAATAACACTTCTATTTGAAATCACAGTAGTTAAAGTCAATTTCAGTCAGACAAAAAATATTTTTCCTAAAAATGAGAATCAGTGATGGTAAAATTATTTACAGCCCCGCAGACATATTTCAATTCAATCATGGTATCAGTAGTACAAGTCAACTGTAGTCAGACATAATTTTTTTCCATAAAAATGAGAATTATTGGTAAAAAATTAGTTTTAGCCGCAAAGAAAACGATTTACAATCACGTCTCATAGTAAGAGGGTTTAAAATTTTAAATTCTATTTCGATAAATTTCACCGTCAGTGAATTTTAGCCTAGCAGACAATTTGAAAATCAATCATCCATAATTTTTCTCTCGATTGAAATTCAAGGTCAAGTTCCAAATTGTGTGTATATATCTAAACAGTAGTAAATGGTCGAATATCATCACTCCCGTGTGCGCTTGCCACTATCTTGCGCTGAATATGTAGATTTTCAGGCATGGGGCGAAATTAACTCGGTTACGACAGATTGCCCGTGAATAATTTCATCGCCTATTCAGCGGCATGATAACTTTGTTGGCATATGCTCATTGTCCCTCCCCACTATTCAAGATGAGAGAGAGAGAGAGAGTGAGAGAGAGAGAGAGAGAGAGAGAGAGAGAGAGAGTGATAGAGAGGGAGAGAGAGAGAGAGAGAGAGAGAGAGAGAGAGAGAGGGAGAGTGAGTGAGAAAGAGAGAGAGAAAGAGAGAGAGTATAGAAGAGCGTTGGAGGAGGGGGGGGGGAGTTTGTGCGAGGTTCAAAGCCATTGTACAGGGTGTCCACGAAGTTCTCTTAATCCTCCATTTGTTTGATCAAGCGCGACGCGTTGAATGGCATTAACCCTTTGGAGCTTCCAAGCTTTTGCCAGCTTTTTGCCATATATGAAAGGGTCGTGGATTAGTGGAATTTGCGATAATTTAGAGCGGCCTCTGTAACATAGACGGGGAGGTATGGAAAAAAAGGAAGAAGAAAAATTAGGGGTATAGGAGAGGACAACGAATAACATCGTTGACTATACTATCTATATGTATAGAGAGAGAGAGAGAGAGAGAGAGAGAGAGCTAGAAAAAAAACATGTTATTTTATGCGCGCAAATATCCAAGAGATGATAGATTAACGTCTCTTTTTCTATCACACACGTGTGTTTGCGCAAAGAGAATAAAGTTCCATAAATTCCTGAGAGTGTTCAGAAATATGTTTTTCTCGCAACACGAAAGAAAAAGCAAATTGCAAAAATTGCTGATCCTTGAACAAATGGATAATATGTCCTTTTTTTTGTACCCTCATTTATTCACTTTGTCGCGAGAAAGTTATAAAATAGAATTTTCATCTACGATATACGATGAGTAAACTGAGTCATCTGAATTATTAAAAATTAAAAAATTAAAAAATTGCGATTTTTTATACATATATACACTGAAAAAAGAATTTATTTGATTCAAATAATACTTGTCTATTTGTCTATTATCAAATAAATATATTTACTTGAATTAAATAATTTTTATACTCAAATCAATTAAATCGTATTTGCTTCAAATACTATGAAATTATATTGGTTCAAATACAATTTAATTGACTTAAATAAAAATTATTTGATTCAAGTAAATATTTACTTGATTCAAGTAAATATTTACCTGATTCAAGTAAATATTTACTTGATTCAAGTAAATATTGATTCAAGTAAATATTTACTTGATTCAAGTAAATATTGATTCAAGTAAATATTTACTTGATTCAAGTAAATATTTACTTGATTCAAGTAAATATTTACTTGATTCAAGTAAATATTTACTTGATAAGCCATAATCGGTTAGTTGAATCAAATAAATTTTTTTTCACTGTAAAAATTAATTTCTTTCAATAAACAATTTATATAATCGAGCCAAAAAATGATGCGATCTTCTTCTTCTTGGAAAAAATGAAAAGTTGAGTTTGAAATTTTACATTTGTTCTTTTCATATATGTGAAGAAAAAAGGAAAAATGTGAATGTAAATAATAAATTGAAAGCATATGTGTGAAAGGTATGGAATTTCTTTAGAAAATAAAATGATATAGGTAACGTAGAACGTTTTGAAACTTGTTCTTAAAGTGCAAATATTTAACGAGTTTCCCCGCAAACGAAAACAAAATTGTGTTGACTCTTCTCCTTTATGCCTGAAAAATAGCGAGTTGGTAAAATTTTCCTGACCTTATGTGCAAAAGCATCATGTATGTATATAGTATGTCCCAGGCCGCAAAGAGTCAAAAAAAAGGAAAAAAAAGAGATGAGCTGATAGGATTGTTTATCTCGTTAGTGAATTTGGTTTACGAGGTCCATTATAGGAAAAGTACCTTGAGCTCTTCTATACATATATAGTATATGTGAAGCTTATGCAGTAAATGATGCATAAAGATAGGTACCAGCATCATAAAATCACGTACTCTTTCGTCGCCAAGTGGAACGTGCTTTTTGGAAGATTTTCCTTTTCCCCCTTACTAGGTACATATATAGCGTTGGCTGTGTTCAAATGGCACTTACCTCGTTTCTGTACTTGTCCTGATTTTACCGGTGAAAAGACCCGTCAACGCCGACAGTACCTGGTTCACCACAAGTGGAGCAAATATTATTCATCTCGGCTATTTTTTTTTTCAAATAACCTTTTTTTTTGAAATGAAAAAGAAAAACGAGGATTTTTATTTAACCTACTCTTCATGATAATTAGAGCGTATTGATCTTCACTCGAATGAATAAACACGTGGAAAAATAGAAGGAGGGTATTTTTTTTTCTATTAAATGAAAAAATTTGCAACGTGTGCAAATTTAATTTGTCTGACTAAAATTTAACTTGAACTACTGATCTACTAGAAATAGTGGAATTTTTCACCTTCTGTTGGACCGAATGTAAAATTTACTAATGCGATAGTAAATTATACAAATTTTACTGAAAAAATATTTTTTTGGTAATTTTTAATTTTTATAGACTGGATAAAAATTCTGACTGAATAAAATTGACATTGCCCTAGTTTACATATTGTCTGACACAAATTGATCTTTACTACTGATAATATTATAACACAGAGTAAAAAACCTGTTGTCTGACTTAACATGGACTTTTACTACTGAAAAAAATTCTAAATTCTAATAAACAATTTAACTGACTAAATTTATTTTTATTTTATTTTATTATATTAAATTTACACTAAATTCTGACTAAATTTGGCTTTTCTCACTAAGAAACTGAAACACTAAGAACTGAAATTTAGTCTGACTGTAAATAAGTTTTTACTACTGATTCCAAGAAGATGTAGAAAACTTTAAAAGTTTTAATTATCCATGTCTGACTAAAATTTGCTTTTACTACTGTTTTACAATCACAAAGAATTGTGAGACATTAAAATAAAGAGCAACGCTTTTATTTAAATACCAATTTGCATTACAACAAGCTAAGAAAAAGGGTTAAAAGGTTTTCTTCTTTATACCTTGCGTAATTTTTCTCTTTGCTGAAACTTCAGTCTTAGTATAATTGACTTTTACTGATGATATATTAAGAATATACTGGAATTATACAGAATTTAGTAAGTTTGTCTGACTAAATGTAGTTTTTACTAGTGACTGACAAATAATAGAAAGAAATTTCAGTAGTTAAAATCAACTACAGTCGGACGGAAATTTCAGTAGTAAAATTCAATTACAGTCGAATGGAAAATTCAGTAGTAAAATTCAATTACAGTCGAACGGAAATTTCAGTAGTCAAATTTAATTACAGTCAAACGGAAATTTCAGTTGTAAAATTCAATTACAGTCGAATGGAAATTTCAGTGGTAAATTTTCAGTGGTAAAATTCAATTACAATCAGACAGAAATTTCAATGGTAAATTTCAAGTAGTAAAAGTCAATTATAGTCAGACGAAAAATTTGTTTGTAAATTTTCAGTAGTAAACGTTAATTGCAGTCAGATGGAAGTTTCAGTAGTAAAAGTAATTTATAGTCAGACTGAAATTTCAGTGGTAAATTTTAAGTAGTAGAAGTCAATTATAGTCAGTCGAAAATTTCAGTAGTAAAAACCAATTACAGTCGAACAGAAATTTCAGTAGTAAATTTTCAGTGGTAAAAGTCAATTAGACGGAAATTTTAGTAGTAAATGTCAATTACATAGTCAGACGGAAATTTCAGTAGTAAAAGTCAATTATAGTCAAACGGAAATTTCATTGTTAAATTTTAAGTAGTAATAGTCAATTATAGTCAGACGAAATTTCCATTTGTAAACTTTAAGTAGTAATAGTCAATTACAGTCAGACGAAATTTCCATTTGTAAATTTTCAGTAGTAAAAGTCAATTATAGTCAGATGGAAGTTTCAGTAGTAAAAATAATTTATAGTCAGACTGAAATTTCAGTGGTAAATTTTAAGTAGTAAAAGTCAATTATAGTCAGTCGAAAATTTCAGTAGTAAAAACCAATTACAGTCGAACAGAAATTTCAGTAGTAAATTTTCAGTGGTAAAAGTCAATTAGACGGAAATTTTAGTAGTAAATGTCAATTATAGTCAGACGGAAATTTCAGTAGTAAAAGTAAATTATTGTCAAACGGAAATTTCATTGTTAAATTTTCAGTAGTAGTAGTCAATTATAGTCAGACGAAATTTACATTTGTAAATTTTAAGTAATAATAGTCAATTATAGTCAGACGAAATTTACATTTGTAAATTTTAAGTAATAATAGTCAATTATAGTCAGACGAAATTTCCATTTGTAAATTTTCAGTAGTAAAAGTCAATTATAGTCAGACAAAAAATGAGAATATTTTTAACTAAATTAATTTTGCGTATAGAAATGCGAAGAATATTTAAAACTAAAAGAAAAAACTAATTGAATGTTTATTTTAACTATGCAAGTTATTGTAGAGAATTTTGCCTGCGAATATCAAGGAGAAGCACAAAGTGAGAAATAGCGTCTATACAGTGTAGTGCAAACTAATATTTTGTCAGCCATTCCACAACTGTTTGGGCATCTTAACAAAACTGATATTGGGTGAAAGGCTCAATGGGTTTACCACAGTACAAGACAAGAGAAATAGGAAACCTACTGATGTAAGATGTTTGAATACAGAACCGACTATTCCCTTTTGATAAATTATTCGCCCTATTACGTTCGCGGAATCCATAAACCTTATAGTAGTCAAGAGAGAGAGAGAGAGTTGAGCTCCAGTGAAATTGAAGGCGAGATATTCTCTGGAGTTTTCATCTCTGGAATATGTGTATAATGTATAGTGTACCTGGTTGAGTACGAGCTTGAAATTTTAAGCACGAGTCGAGATGTTATTTCAAAATTGAAGAAAAATTGGTTGGTTTAATCAAGAAGAAAGCAAGACACACATGGCAGAGAGGAAATTTATATTTTGATTTGAAAATGTGAAAAATAACCCCACGCAATTGTCGCGAGAAATATTCAACCAAACCCTCTCCTGCCCCCCCAAACCATTCAGAAAAGAAACTATAATTTTTCCCGTTTCTAATTTTGAAAAAACATTTTTTTATCCCAAATTTTCGCATAGACGAAATTTCACAATATATATTTTGAATAAATATTTTCCTTTGATATTCTCTCATCTGTTATTTGAAAATAATTTTACATAAAATATCCTTGTAAACGAGCGGGCAAGAAAAATACATTTCACTTGAAAAATTGAAACAGGGAAAGAGTG
>JUFY01020409.1:2019-21052 GCA_001855655.1 Leptopilina clavipes | reverse complement strand
TATTAACATTGCGGCAACATTGCAGTGCAACATTACTAACCTTTCGTGACAACATTGCGGCAATGTTGCCGCAAGGTTACGTGCTATCTGGGAATTATCAAATTAATTGAAATTTTGTGAAATTGAATTGAAAATAATCAAAATTGTTAAAGAATTTTATTAGAGATTTAAAAAAACAAATTTTCAAAGAATTGTAATTTAATAATTGGTAAATAATTTAATTTTGAAAGAGTTACAATTAAAATTTTTATTTATAGTTAATTTTAAAAAGATTTAAATTAAAAATTTTTTTTAAATTGAATTTGCGGAAAACTTTATTTAAAATTTTTAAAAATTAGGTTTCTAAAATATTTAAGGATTGATTAATTGAATTTTTTAAAGAATTTTATTGTTTTGTAAATAATCAAATTTTTGTGGCAACCCTCTGTGAAAATAATTTAGAATTAAATAGATCATTTTAGAAACAAAAAAATTTTCGTTCAATTAAAATGTAGAATGCAGAACAATGCTTTTGAAATGCGGTAAAATAATATAAAAGGAGAAATCTTTTTTTGTCCGATTTCATGTGTCGTATATGTAGTGAAAAAAAAAAAGAAAAAGAAAAAAAAGCATTTGATGCGTGTGCAAGGGAGGTTACATAGCGGTTGACCTATGGAATTTTTATTGAAATTCTCGACGTTTTTCCACTTGAAGCCCTCGACTGCAAGGGGTGCGGGTTGCTCTGATAGTTACGTGAATGCTCAGCCTGGCAATAACAAGACCCCGAAAGGACCGCATTATTTTCACCGAGTAGTAGCCACGTACTTCGTTTTCCCCCATTTCAAGAGTCTTTCCTCTTTACTTTTACGTGTTTGCCCTATCACCTCTCTAATTTTTTTTTCCCCCGTGAAAATCCCGTTTCTCAACTTGGCCCAGGCCCTTCAGCAACAGGCGAGGCGAGTCATTCAGAACTAGAAAAAATGAAAAATACACCCCCTTTTACTATTCGCGTAAACAAAACATGGATTTCTCGCTTTTACAGTCGAAAGTACATTCAAGTTGTAAATTATAATGTAGGACAAAAATACGAGACCAGATGTTTCTTGATGATATCGCTAAAGCAATTATTTGCAGATGTTAAATTATATAGTCGAAAATTAACTTCCGCGCGGTTCTAATTGAAGATATCTTCTTAGTGTTGTTGGAATGAATTATAAACTGCGAGTATATGGTTCTTTGCAACTGTTATTTAATTATTATTTCAGATGATTAATTGAAACTACTTTCGAGTTTATATATTATAGAATTATATCTCACGATAGTAAAGGTAACAGACGTTTAAAAATCGATGTTTGTATAAATCGACGGTAATTTAAGATGATACTAAAAGTAGTAGTAAAAATAATTGCAGTTACAAGTGACGGTATTCAAAATTTACTGTTGTGAATGTTAACAGTTACAATCGACGGTAAATACAACTTATGGTAGTTCAAAACCATTATATTTTGACCTAACGGTACTAAATACAATTGATGGTTGTAAATTTTTTGTTTCACTCAAAGGTAAATACAACCATTTGTAGTAAAAACAATTGTAGTTACAACTGACGGTAGTTGCAGTTTATGGTTGTAAATGTTGACAGTTACAATCGACGGTAGATACAACTTACAGTAGTAGTAAAAAACAGTTATATTTACAACTGACGGTACTTAAAAATTATGGTTGTAAATGTTGACAGTTAAGATCGACGGTAGATAAAACTTACAGTAGACCACTGTTAATTGTTGATACTGTTAACTTTTTAAGTTTTTTTTTAATCAAAGTCAATAAAAGAGACAAAATGGTGGTAGTAATTACCAATCAGTTACAACTGTCGGTATTTACAACTGAAGTTTACAAAAGATAATATTTATAAATTATAATCAATGATAGTCAACAACTTATTTTAGTGACGACCAATTATAGTTTGCAACTGACAATAAATGTGTTGGTATTTGGGTAGAACATTTATTTGCAGCAGTAAATCTCAAATGGATGGGATAGTTATATACTCAGTGGCCATTTCAATCAACGGTATAGTTGCAATTGTCGATATTTGATGGTATTATCAATGAATGAAATATATAGTATGGCAAACATATGAAAGGGCAGGAAAAGTTACTTGTGCTTTTTCATCCTTAGAAGCCAGTAGGAAAGTAATCGCAAATACGGTACAAAGGAATGCCCTTAAACTGTGTATAAAAGTAGGCACGAGACTTCCTGAGGGGTCGGTTTTGCAAAAGAAGTGGTCAATGGTGTCTGGTAATAGTACCCGAGGCAGTGGGGTCGTTCACAGTACACGTCCCTTACGACGCACAAATACAATTTACCGCATCACAGCGGATAGTTAATCGATTAGAGTATGCTCAGTTGCTCCACAGGTGCATGTGTATAACATGCGTAGCTAACGTTGGATTATGGGTGTCGCGATGCTAGTTACAGATTCGCATAATGCCATAGCATCTGGGGAATCGATGGACCCAGAGGCACAAATTTATCGGTCAGAGTAATAAATTCTCTTTATGACTGCCATTAAATCCTACTTGTAATCCAAATCCGGTTACTTTATAATCAATTTAACCTGCGTGCTGATTGTCCTCATACAGAGTCCAACTCGTTTGTAATATAACGTTTGAATTTACTCCAGATGGAAAATTGTCAACTTCCGTTAACTGTCACTGAATAATGCGCTCATCAGATTTAACAGTTTCTATTTTCAATTAAAATTAATGATACCAAATATGAAGAATTAGGAAATGTTGACAAGTTACAAACGACAGTCGATACAACTTGTTACTAAAAAACCATTATAGTAACAACTGACGGTAGACGCAGTTTATGGTTGTAAATGTTGACAGTTACAATAGACGGTAGTTACAAATTATGTTAGTAAAAAATAATTATAGTTACCTTACAACTTACAACTGACGGTAATTATAATTTACAATTAAAAATTTTGACAGTTACAATCGACGATAGATACAACTTATGGTAGTAAGAATAATTATGATTGCAACTGACGGTAGTACCTATGGTAGTAAAAGACAATTATAGTTATAATTAACGGTACTTAGTACAATTTATGGTTGTAAATTTCCAGTTAAAGTCGACGGTAGATACAACTTATAGTAGTTAAAAACAAATTCTATTTACAACTGACGGTAGATACAACTTACAGTAGTAAAAAACAATTATAGTTCGTTCTGACGGTACCTTCAGTTTATGGTTGTAAATGTTCAGTTACAGTGGACGGTAGATACAAATTATGGTAGTGAAAATAATTATACTTACAACCGACGGTAGATAAATTATTAAAATAAGAACTTATGGTATTAAAAATAATTTCTTGTTGCAACTGACGGTAGATACAATTTATGGTTGTAAATGTTGTCAGTTACAATCCACGGTAAATACAACTTATGGTAGTAAAAAGCAATTTTAATAACAACTGATGTAGATACAATTTATGATTGCAAATATTGACAGTTACAATTGGTGGTATATATGTACAACTTATGGTAGTAATAATAATTATGATTACAACTGACGGTAGTACTTATGGTAATAAAAGACAATTATAGTTATAATTAACGCTACTTAGTACAATTTATGGTTGTACATTTCAAGTTAAAGTCGACGGTAGATACAACTTATAGTAGTAAAAAACAATTATAGTTCGTTCTGACGGTACCTTCAGTTTATGGTTGTAAATGTTGACAGTTACAATAAACGGTAGATACAAATTATGGTAGTGAAAATAGTTATAGTTACAACCGACGGTAGATACAACTTACGGTAGTTCCAAACCATTATAGTTTGACCTAACGGTACTAAGATCAATTTATGGTTGTAAATTTTTTGTTTCAGTCGACGGTAGATGCAAATTATGATAGTAAAAAACAATTATATTTGCAACTGACGGTAGATACAGTTTATGGTTGTAAATATTCGACAATTTCAATCGACGGTAGATACAACTTATAGTAGTGAAAAACAATTATCATTAGATCCGTCGATACCTTCAGTTTATGATTGTAAATGTTGACAGTTACAATGGACGGTAGATACATCTTATGGTAGTAAAAATATTTTCAGTTACAACCGACGGTAGATATATTATTAAAATAAATCTTATGGTAGGAAAAAAATTTAGTTGCAACTGACGGTAGATACGCTTTATGGTTGTAAATGTTGTCAGTTACAATTGACGGAATATACAACGTATTGTAAAAATAATAATAGTTTCAATAGACGGTAGAGAAATTTTTAAAAATATTAAAATTTAAAATAAATCTTAAGGTAGGAAAAAAAATTTTAGTTGCCACTGACGGTAGATACGGTTTATGGTTGTAAATGTTATCAGTTACGATCGACGGTATCTACCGTGTTAGTAAAAGTACAACTTGTGTTAGTTAAAACAATTATGATTACAACTGAAGGTAGATACAACTTATGGTGAATTAATGTCATATAATGTCATACAATCTTGTCTTGTGGAACAAAAAATGTTAGACGTTCAGCAACTCTGTGGAAGATATTGATTATTTTTGTACGAGAAGGGAATGAATCTTTTTATAATTCTTATTTTAATATCATGATGAGATATAGCTGCACTTAAATACATGTTTTAATTGTAGAATTTTATTGATTTACCAAACCGACCTATTTACAAATTTATATTTAATTTTAAATTGAACAATTTTCTTGATAAATCAACCAAAAGTTCAACATAGTTCAATGTCCTTTTCTTTTGGTAAATCAATAAAAAAAGAGGTCAACAGCCACTGAATTCATGTGTGAATAATTTTCTTGAGTCTATTTTTTTTATATTTATAAAATTCACCTCTCTTGTTTTTCACATTTTTCAATCCGTAAATCTTTAAATTCTCCCGAAGCTTTTTGAGTTACAAGACTTTTTTTTTGCAAATTGAGAACTACGATTGAATTCTTCAATATTTTTCAAAACCTTTTTGAAGTTTTGAAACTTTGTTACAGTGACTGAATTTTGTTTGACAATTTATTGAATTAATAAATTGCACGAACATAAAAGAGTATATAACATTTTTTAAATTCTTAATGTCAATATAACTCTAGAATTTTTTCCTATGGCATTCTCTCATTATAATGGAAAAATATTAAATTTTTTTCGTACATCTACTTGATGTTTATGCATCACAAATTATTTTAATTAAAAAACATTTTTTTTTAATTCTCGTAAGGTTATATTCTTCCAATATATAACAAAGTACTTTTAAAATTTCTCAACTCTTCCTTCATGAATTTGAATGAGATTGGTTTGTTGATGCAAATTGCTAGTGGTCGATCTCATGAAAATCAATTTAAAAATGTTACGGATTTAAAATAGTGATGTATGTAGGTGATTGAAAATTAGTGCTTCTCTGATTCAAATTTAGAGGGATAGAGAAAAAAGGAGAGAGATAGAGAGAAGTAATATTATCTGCTCGTATTGAGTTCGTATAAACTTACGAGGAGAAATATATATATATTATATATATATATATATATATAGAAAAATCCGTTGGGGAAAAAATTTGTATTCTGTGTGTCACTTCGAATGAATCTCATGCATGTGAAACAAGTATAAGAATGACCTTTACTTTAATGGCAGGGGTGAGTCCAACATCGTTAGGTGAAATAGGAACTTGCCCGCGACGAAGCCGCAGTTCAACGCTTGAGACTTGATTATAAAATCGATAGTACAAACGCATTGAGTGTTAGGAACCAACGCCACAATGTTCGAACTAACCTATGTAAATTCTATATCTAAGCTTTCCATTTTGTTTGTTATGGCAATTTTGGCCGAATCGAATTACCTCCTATAGGTGTTTATTCGCACCAAACCACAAATTTTACAATCAATATTTACTTTTCCAAGCAAAATTGACCGAATTTTCCCTGGCAATATTATTTAATTTTCCAAGCAACTTTACTTGAATTTTTCCACGCGGTAATAGTTAGTTTTCAAAGAAAAATTACCTTAAGTTTTCGTTTCTTGAAGTTTCCCAGGCAATATTGCATGAAATTTTCCGGGCAATATTATTCAATTTTCCAAGCAATCTTTCTTGGATTTTTCCTTCCACGTAAAATTGAATGAAGTTTTTCGGGAAGTATGAGTTATTTTACCAAACAAGATTGAATGAATTTTCATGGCAATATTATTTATTTTTCATAGAAAAAGTGACTAGATTTTCTGGACAATATTATTTATTTTTCCAAGAAAAATTGACTAGTTTTTATAGGCAATATTATTTAATTTTCTAAGCACTTGAAGTTTTCCATGCAATATTGACTGAAGTATTCCGGGAAATATACTAATCCTCCAAGAAATTTTACTTGAAGTTTTCCAGACAGTATTAATTGGTTTTTCAACCAAAATTGACGGAAACTTTCGTTGCTTGAAGTTTACCAATCAAAATTCTATTAAGTTTTTCAGGCAACGTTGCTTTAAGTTTTCCAAGCAGTATTAGTTTTGCAAGCAAAATTGACTGAAGTTTTCCGGACAATATCATTTAATTTTCTATACAATCTTACATGAAGTTTTCCAGTAAGTGTATGTTAGTTTTCCAAGAAACACTAACTGAAGTTTTCCGGGCGATATTATTTAATTTTCCAAGCAACTTTACTTGAAGTTTTTCCAAGCAGTATTAGTTATTTTTCCAAGCAAAATTGACGAAGCTTTTCTTCCTTGAATTTTTCCAGGCAAAATTAATTAGTTATCCAAGAAAAATTGCATGAAGTTTTTCCATCAGTATAAGATAGTTTTCCAAGCAAGATTGACTGATTTTTCCCGGCAATATTATTTATTTCTCCAAGCAACATTAGCTTCAAGTTTTCCGGCAAGTATAAGTTAGTTTTTCCAAGCAAAATTGACACAAGTTTTCCCGGCAATATTATTCAATTTTTCAAGCAAATTTGTCTACAGTTTTTCCGAACAATATTATTCAATTTTCTAAACAACTTTACTTGAAGTTTTCCTAACAGGATTGACTGAAGTTTTCCGGGAAATATTTTAATCCTCCAAGCGCAACTTTACTTATAGTTTTCCGGGCAGTATCAATTAGTTTTCCAAGAAACAATGACTGAAGTTTTCTGGACAATATTATTTAATTTTCCAAGCAACATTGACTGATTTTTTTCCCGTTAATATTATTTAATTTTTCAACATTGACTTAAATTTTCCGGGCAATATTACCGAGCAACAGGCCGAAGAACAGTTTAATGACTATTCCCTTATAACTATTCCCTTAAGAAAAATAATTTCCAAACTTAATTGAACATAAAAAATCTAATTCAAAATTTTCCCAATTTGAGAGTTAATTTTTATTTGCACCTTTGAAATTTAAACTTTATTAAAGAGGTAATTTTGTGTTTGAATTTAAAAATAATAGTATCTTGAAGGATCTAAATGAATGTGTAGACCATAAAGATTGTAGTGAATGTACCGAGTGAACCATATTGCTGTTGATGGCAGACAGGTCGTTACTACTGAACCATCGTTTTGTTTTCTCACCCACATAAAAGCAAAAGATGAAGTTTCTACATTTCACTCGTTTCCCACAGTAAGAAATTGTTATTATTTCCTTGAAATTTGACCGACAGATGTCCTAATAAATACACAATATTTTGTAAAAAAAAAAAAATTTTTCATCTCCCAATTGCCTTGAAAAACGAATAAGATTTTATATATAAAACTGGCGACTAATTATCGGAAATTCAATCACAATCATCGAACCACTTTTAATGACACATTCATTTTATATTTCTTTTAAAGAATAAGAATTTTTCATTTACCATTTAATGAGTACATGTTGTAATTTAAAAAATTTAGATTACTTTTTTCTCCTTTCTTTTCACCATTTGTCAGCACATTATTCGAATATAATTCACTTCTAGTACATGTATATTTTTCCGATAAATTACTCATTAGTCGCGATAATGTTTCTATCTATCTTTTATTGATAAATGAACACAGTTTGTCATTTACATTGACATTTTTGTCAATAATTTGTTTCGTTGTAAACATTACAGGCATGTCAGTGTGTTTTAAATTTAGTAATTTTTTGTGCTGTTATAATAAAATTAATGGTTTTCGGGTTTTTGAAACAAGAGAAGTTTTTTTAACAAAATATTTTTTTTTATAAGAACTAAAAGGTAATAATTATTCCAGTTGAATTTTTTTATGTTTTTTACTATATGGAGGTTATATAAAAAATAAAAAAATTTTTTTTTTTTTTATAAGAACTAAAAGGTAATAATTATTCCAGTTGATTTTTTTTATATGTTTTTTACTATATGGAGGTTGCGGCGGAAGTTAGTTATGGGTTGATACAGGAGTTGAAAAATAGTTGCCGTTGACGGCTCTTTTGGACTTTTGTACAAAGAGTGAGAGAGAGAGCACGTCTGCAAACAAATCGTTACGTGTACGAGCTTTTCAAGGGGTACCGGGAACACACCCAACTCATACATTCACGATAATAATTGTTTTGTCGATACTCGTTTCTTCGTTTATGAGCTTAGCCAAATATGGAGCTTGCAAAAATAGCAATGCTCTCTCTCTCTCTCTCTCTCTCTCTCTGCCATTGCTTCCCTAAGGTCAAGTAAAGAAGACACTTCAGAAAAAGTGCTTTTCAAAAAATACGACAGAAGACATTTTTATTGTGCGTAGGTCATGTTGTATTTTAAACAGATTTTATATACTCTCAAAAAAAATAAAAAATAAAAACATTCTTTGGTGCGTTTTAAAATAGAAACATATTTTTACTTTAAGTTTCATTATTATTTTATGAGTTTTCAAATTAAAAGAAAAATAAAATTGTTAGTTCGATTTACTGAAGCAAAAATAAAATCCGTGGAATGTTATTTGTGAGATATATTTGTATATATATATATAGTTTGTGAGAAATTAATGGAAAAAAGCTCCATCATAAAAGGTAAAAAAGTGTTTGATTAAAAAAGCTCGCGTTCTGAATTACAAGGAGAAAAATGTTTTCGCCCAAAAATTTCTAAATAGAAATCTACTTTTCTTTTGGAGCTTTCGAGCTTTTCTGAATTAGGCTCTTGAAATTTGCATATACTCTCCAAGCGATGAACAATTGAAACTTTATTATAGAAAGATAGAAAAAGATGGAAAGATAGAAATATAAACTTTTCACAAACTTTTCATTCAGATTTTTAAATCTTTTTAACTCACTTGAAATTTTATATGAAATCTTTTTTCTTTGGATGCTAATAATTTAACAAAAGATTTTCAATATTTTGTAAATTATTTGATTGATTTCCGTCAATGTCGAATAAATTCAAAAGAATAAATCTTTCCCCTAAAGATACTATTCATCTTGTTAAAGCTTGAGGGACAAAATTATTTTTTAGATTTATTTTGTTTTCCTTATTCTTCACCAAAAGGTGAATACATATTCAGTGTGTCTATTTTAGACATTTATGGTGACTACCGAATTTTTTGTTGTTGAAATTAATATCGTTGGAAATAAGAATTCGTTGTAGTTAAGTGATAGTTTATCATTGAACTACCGTCAGTTGTAGTTACCATCGTCAGTTACCATTAGAAATAATTACCGTCGATTGTGACTACTAACAATGGTTATAATACCGTCAGTTACCATAAGAAATAATTACCGTCGATTGTGGCTACTAACAATGGTTATACTACCGTCAGTTACCATTAGAAATAATTACCGTCGATTGTGGCTACTAACAATGGTTATACTACCGTCTGTTGCAACTAGAATTGATCTCAACTAGTTCAAGTAACTTCTATTCATGGTTGCTATCATAATTTGTGACTACCGTCGATTGTTGCAATCATCAATAGTTACTACCGTCAGTTGTAACTACCACCGGCAGTTACTACCATAACTTACAGCTACCACCGAACGATACAACCATAAACACTTAGTACCGTCAGTTGTAACTATCTTTCGTTGTTGCTACCATAAGTTGTGAATACCGTCGGTTGTAACTACCATTATGAGCTACTACCGTCACTTGTAACTACCATTTACGGGTTTTACGATAAGTTGTGAATACCGTCCATTGTTGCTATCATCAACTACCATTAAGAGCCACTACCGTCAGTTGTAACTAGTATTCGCGGTTGCTACCATAATTTGTCGCTACTGTCGATTGTAACAACCATAAATATTTACTACAGTCAATTGTAATTACCACCCTCAGTTAGTGCCATAAGTTGTGGCTATCGTCGAATGATACAACCATAAATAGTTAGTACCGTCAGTTGTAACTATCATTCGTGGTTGCTACCATACTTGTGATTACCGTCGGTTGTAACCACTTTAAAAGCTACTACCGATTGAAAATCTTTTGTTAAGTTATTATCATCGAACGAAAAAAGATTTCATAAAATTTCAAGTGAGTTCAAAGATTGAAAAGAAATTGCTATCAACACTAAAAGGAATTTAATTATCAAGTACTTCTAACCAAGTCAACTTTTTTCTATACCTACGGTTTTACCTTTCTTACGTCCTTTCCTCTCGTTTTAAAATTTCAATCTTCAAAAAACCGCGCAAAATGCAGATATTATACAAAAATCGTGCAAAGTACTTTTCAACTTGAATATCGTGTCATCTTTTTATAGTGCACACCTGTCCATAAAGTTGTCAGTTTAGAAACTAGGTTTCAAGTCATTTATTCATGCAAAATTTAAATATTTGAAAATAAATTTTCACGCTTAAATATATGAAAAAAAAGAAATGTGGAAAAAAAATGGGACAACTATTTTTGTCTTGAACAATTTTTTACAATAATTTTTAAGAATTAGTGGGTAGTACTATTTATTTGCGTAAATAATAATTACAGTAAGTTGTCGTTACTATTATTATACTTTACTTTAGAGAAAATTTGTCGACTTGAACTTTCCAGATAGAAATAGAATGTAAGCTGGAAATGGTTTATGTTCCAGTTGCTTTGAATATGAAATGTGGTTTTGCAAATTAACATATCAGTTCACTGTTTATTATAATATTGAAACGGGTAATTACTATTGTTGTTGATTACACGTGAACTGAAACAAAACATTGCAAATCCAGAGAACATCTGAGAGCCTTTATTGTCCATTGTATGGTGAAAATTTTAAGCATTGTATGTTGCATTAAGCTACAAGGAAAACAGTCGACAGCAGGTGCAAATATCTGTAACAATTGCTGCAGAGAAAAGCTGTCCAGGATTATCACAGTCGAGAATGGAAAATAGAAATTTGTACCGTTACGCTTGATTGCTATAAAATATTTTAAATATAATTATTTTTCTCAGTAAAGAATATTTTGATCGAAAAGAAAGCTCCTGTGAGCTTTTGAATATTTACGAATTTATATTTCATTTATTTTAATTTTTAATAATTACAAATTAAAAAAAATTTTCATTTTTAGTTCATGGTTTAAGTAAAATTTTTTTTTTATTCTAATCAACTTCCATTAATTCAGATGAAGTATTCTTGAGTTATTTTTAAGCATCTTTCAATAACATAAAAAAATTTTTTCTTTTTCGAAAATTCAATCCAGAAAAAAATTTTTTTTTTGAATAAAGATAAAGAAAAAAAGTGGAAAAGAGAAAACAAAAAAGATAAAAATGAGAAAAAGAAAATTGTAAAAAAAATAATAATGCTAGGTCTCGAAGGGTAACGCGGAAACGGGTTAAATTCAATCAATTAACATAAATTTACATCTGCATTTTATTTTGTCATTAGGGTGCATTTGAAAAATCTTCAAATACTATTTATTTAGAATAAATGTACAGTAAGTACTCGCGTGTCGTTAAATCTTTGAAATTATGAAAATTCGAGTCGTGGTTCAAAAAAAAAATTTAATTTCAGTTTGATGTACTGCTGTTATCATCAATATCAATTCTGTCCTCAGTAACTAATAATACTAATAATAATAATAAAAATAATACTTCCTGAAGTATTTTCTAAATTACTGAGTCCAGAATTACTTTCAAATTCTTCCATATTTTCATTACCTTTTTTTTTGTTTTTCTTTTCTTAGCCTTGTTAATAAAATTTTTATTTGTCCGAATGACCAATATGTCGTCTAATATATCTGGTGTTACATCCCGCAATATTATGCGTTATGTGAAGCCCTTTTTAAAAAATAATCTTTTCTGTTCCCATGAAAATTGAGATTTTCGCTCCGTTTCCTTTGTCAATTTTACGAGCGAAAATCTCTGTTTTATCTCAACGTTACTTATCTTATAGAAAATGTTCTCGTTTTCATGTTTTTAATTTTTAACTTTCCAAAAAGGGAAACATAAATTTTAGATTTTATAGCAAACATATGTGAGTCGGAGGGACCTACAGGGTTGGGACTCACATCTGTTTGCACTTTAAACTATAACTTAAACTATATACTTTAAACTAAAAAGAATACACGGGTTGAGAATTCGTCAAAATTTATATGATAAAATGTCGGAAGTACTTGTCAAGCAAAACTGTAAGTTTTCTTGCTCACTTGGAATATGTAAAAAGGAAATTGTAAATTACCAAGAATTTCTAAAACATTTAAGAGGACATATAGAAATCGATGAAGATGTTGAATGTCCTTTTCCAAAGTGCAATAAGAAATATAAAAATATTAGTTCTTTTACAAGTCACATGTTTCGACATAAATCTTCATTAAATTATGTTACCAGTATAACAGAATCCGAAGAAAATTATTTATTGAAACATTTTCAAATGATCAACAATTATTATATTGTGAAGAAAATATTAATGATATGATAACAGAATCATTTTCAACTATACAAATTTTTGAAGAAAGTAATCATAAAAATGAAAAATATCTTCAACTTTTTCAAAACAACTCCAATTTTTAGTTCCAGCGTCTACGATTCAATTTCTCGTCGAAGAATTAGAAAACATTAATTTTCAACGTTTAAATATTTTTAGTAAACGGTTAAAAGAACATCTTGTTAATTTACATCCTAATAATACTGATAAAGTTGACAACATTATTGAAAAAGTAATGGAGGTCTTCCTCCCTTTAGAAAATGTAATTTGACATTTTCAACTGATTACCGAATAAAACAATTTTATAAGAAAAACTTCCCATATGTACAACCTGAATACGTATACGTATAAAATGCTTGCAGTTTGTTTTACTTTAGGAAACTTACCAGCTCATATTAGATTTAACATAAACAATATATAGCTTATTTTACTCAGTTAAGAAAAAGAGTTTTCTCACAAAAAAGTATATGGAAGACTTGTCGAAGAATTGCTAAAGATCGAAACAGGCGGAATTGAGATTTTTCCTAATAAAATTGTAAAAGGATCTGTAATTTTCATATCTAATAATAATTTAGGAGCTCACGGACTTGGATGATTTTGTGAAAATTTTAGTACCGCTAATTATTTTTGTAGATTCTGTTTATGTACGCGTCAAGACTTCTTAGATACGAAACCCAAGAAGTTTGAAACCGTACACGAGGAGAAAGGAGAAGAAGAAGAAGAAAATGAAGATGAAGCTGAAAATGACAAAGAAGATGAAGATGACCATAATTATAAAGAGGAAGCAGAAGCTAATGGCAGTAAAGAAATAGAAGTTGAAAAAGATGATTATGACAGTGAAGATGATGACTAAAACAGTGTAGAAGATTATTCAGATACATCAGAAAATGAGAATGAAGAGGCAGAAAAGGTTAATGACTATGTACCTACTTTGTCTAAAAGAAGAGATGTAGCTTCTTATTTAGAGTCTTTGCAAAAGAAAAGAAATGCAAAACATCACATGGGTGTTAAATTTAATTCAATTTTTAATTCATTACAATGGTTTCGTGTTTGTAACTTTGGACTACCACCTTGCATAGCTCAAGATTTGTTAGAAGGAATTGTACCTTATGACCTGTCTGTTGTGATATATTACTTTGTATCAAAAGGTTGGATTCCATATGAAGCTCGCAATTTAAAAATAGAAAACTTTAAGTACTCTAAGACTGATCAAAGGGATATACCAGTCCCAATTCCCGAAAAAGGAAAAAAAACTTATAGGAAATGCATGGCAAATGTTAACATTTTTGCGACTTTTGGTTTTCGTCATTGGACCGAAGATTGATACGAGTGACGAAGTTTTGTATTCTCTACTGAAATTAATTGAAATTGTTGAAATTGTATATGCGCCACAAATTCACAAATCGTTTGTCCCTTATTTGGAAGATATTATTAACGAATATTTAGGCTTGAGAAAGAAATTATTTCCTGGAGTGAGCATGCGTCCAAAGCATCATTATATAATGCATTATCCAGAAATAATATTACAATTAGAACCATTACGAAAACTTTTCACCTTAAAATTTGAAAGTAAACACACTTTTTTCAAAACAGTGATGAGAAATATTAAATGCTTTAAGAACACAACATTTTCACTATCTGAAAAACATGAACTTTCACAATGTTTACTACACTTAGGAGCAGGATTAAAGAGTGATTTACAACTAAATGAAGAAGCGCCATTTTATATTCATCATTATTCTAATGAGTTGCAACAAGTAATACGTAAATCTCAAATAGATCTTCTAGCAACTGAATGTTTAAGTGCTGAACGAAAAGGATATTGTTATCAAAAAGAAAATGTAGTCGCTGTTCGTCAAGAGGCTTATCAAAAAAATGTTGAAATGGGTAGAATTATAATGATTTTATGTGATAGCAAGCAATGTTTATTTCTTGTTTTGGAGATCTTAAAAACAACATTTCAACCAAGATCTCGTTTATTTAAACTTGGTAATTTTATAAGATACGAATGTCATTTAGTGAATCAGTTATTAGAAAGCGAATCTTTTGATGTATATTTACTGAAGATACAATTTCACATGTAAAGATTAAACATGGACTCGTAACAACTTCATTATAATGACATTTAAATATTCCTCTTTTGTAGAAAATAGTTTAAAAGATTATTTCTAATTTAATAGAATTTCATTTATGGATAGTAATTTTAAAATAATAATAAAAATAAAAAGACTTGTCTGAAAAGATTAATGCAATAATAAGATTTCATTTATAAGTGAGTATATGATGTTAAACATATAATATCGAAGTTAAATGCAAAATAACTTTGTTTAACTTCTTTTCTATGTAATCTAACATTATATAATACAATATTTTCGTATAAAATGTAAATGTGTAACTGGAAATTATTTTTAAAAATCTTTGTCTATTTTTAGTATAAATATTGAATTTTTAAAAATTACGGAACTACAAAGAAAGAAGATGGTGGTTATAATGTGTAATAATCTAGAAGATTTAATTTCTAAGTCTTGCAAACGATTAAATCTTCCTACTGATATTCGATATAAGGTATTGTCTATTTTATAGTAACAATTATTTTTGTTTTTCATATATTTTTATTATCATTTTTGTCATTATCTTTTTCAGTTTGTGTTAGAGGAAGATGGCACCGAATTTGAAGAATTTGAAGAAATGGTTGAATATGTAACAAAAGCCCCTTGGACTATTATGATTTTGAAGGAAAACAAGAAATGAGAACTAAAAGTCTCATGTGTGAAAACTAATGAGGATAAAATGCCCCAATCCCCTATTATAACTGGTAATTTGTAGTTCTTCATTATTAATAATGTATTGAAATATCTATATATGCATATACTTGACACAAAGTATGTACTTTTGTGGACAACAGAAGATTTTTTATTTATTTTGCACCAATCATGTTAAATTATATTACTTTAAAAAAACCGTGTATTTTATTTTAGAAGAAACAAGAAAAGAATCGTCTCCACAACCTGGAAATAGTAGAAGTATTTTTTTAAATACGTTAACTGATAATAATAGAAATTCTGCTGCCCAAGAATCGCACATCACACCACTAAAGTGGCAAGATGTAACTCCCAAGGGTTTTATTGATGCTCCTAATAATCCACCTGCAAAAAATTGCAGTTAATAAGAAATATGGCTAATTATTTAATAGATAATAAAACAACTAAATATGCAGATGTAATGCGAATCGCCAAAGAAGAAGTCTCGCGTTTACCAAAGGTATTTCAAAAGCGAACGTGGAAGAATAACGAGTAGTGTGTTTATTCTGATGGATTGGATTCCCTTAGATCTAGAATATATGAACGTTTAAAGTAAGTTTTACTTTAGTTTTTAACATACGTAGAATTTTATTTGTTTTTTACATTTCTTGTACTTAAGTAAAAGGTATTATGTAACTTCTCTTTGTAGTACTCCCAATTAAAATATTTTAACACTTTTTAAGGTTCTTACAAACTGGTACAAATGAAAATAAAAAACGCAAAAGGTCAGAAGTAACTGATGATTTGGAGAACGTTAGTACACAAAATAAATCAAATCAAAGGTATTGGAAAAATCAGGATTGCTACGGGTGCGTGGCTTTTGAGCCTGAGCTACCAGAAACAGAAGATACTGAGTCCCAAAACAATAAGAAAAATTTGCTTCTAAATTATAAAAAATCAAATGAAGGTTCGGCAGAAAGTATAGAATATTTTATGAACTATACATACCCTTCACAAAGAAAAATGATCAATAAAAGAGATATTAATGGACTGCTCTTAGAAATTGTATTAAAAGATCATTGGCCCTTCTTAAAAGAAAAGAAATATTTTCTTGACCATGCAAATACTTTGTTAGGAAAAAATATTAGATAAGTATGGAAGAAATATTTGGAAATTAAGATTCCTGAAATAGTATTATATTTCAGAAGTTATTGTGGTCAATACAATGGAAGAAAAGTCTTTCCTGCAGCTATTGGGCCCATCCGAGAATTTTTAAGTGGAGCAAAAATGACGGATGAAAATCTTGCTAGTAAAATGGCAACTACATTAGTCTTTTTGCCCATTTTATCAGTGCAATTTAAAGAAGATAACCTGTACACTCTAGTTGTAAGTGCATATCAATAATAAATTTTCATATTTCATACAATTTACTAATAATTTTTTCTATCTTTAGGACCATGTCGCATGTGAAGAAACTATTAAAAAAGCTGGAAAGTCAACACGACCAGAATTAATAATAAAAGGTAAAATATTTATTTTTAATGAGTTAAAATTTATCACAAATAATTAAACACCATTTAATCCAAATATTCCTCTTTTTGTAGGAACTTCACTTGATGATGAGAAGTGCACGTCTTCAATAATTATTGAAGATCAAATAGTGTTAGAAGCTGAAAGCGTTTTGGAAGGCATATTATTACTAACACTTTCCTACTATGTTTTTGGTTACAATTACCCACAAAATAAAGCATCATCTTTGGAGTTTGTTCAACAGTACGTTTATAACTTAAAAGTCTTTTGGAATTTCATATTTTAAAAATTAATTATAATATGTAAGAAACTCAATTTAATTAATAATTTCCAGAATGCTGTTGAATATTAACCCTTCCGAAGGACATAAACGCGGTGGACGAAGAAGGCCACGAAAATATTAATTGATGCGAAAGCTGGAAAATTAATTGATAACATAGTTAGATTTAATGAGAATTTTTTTACACCATAATTATCCAAACAAAATCTCTTTTTTCGAGATATTATACTATTATTATTATCATCAACTTCCTTCTTATATACTGCTTCTATAAATTTTATATACATATCAGTTTAGTATAGTTACTGTTCTTTTTAATATTGTTACTGTTATTATCATGATGTTATTTAAATGCTAAATATATATTAATAAAAGTATATTATATCAATAGTAGAAAAAGTATTATTTAATTCGATTTTTTAAAAAAAATTTCCATCATTTTTGAATGAAATTTCATTAATAATTAGTAACATTACTCTATTTGATTGGGGTACAAAAGTTCCAAAACAAAAGTTCCAAACCGGAAGTTCCAAGAGAAAAGTTCCAAATTTAAATGATCCAAAATTGATTTTTCCAAAGTACAAGAGTTCCAAAGTACAAAAGTTCCAAAGTACAAAAGTTCCAAAGCCCAAAATTTCCAGCAGTCTAATGTTCTGAAGTATAAAATTTCTAAAATAAAATTACCAAATTAAAAAATTTTGCATTTTTAAGGAAGATCAAAAATGTAAGTTGTAGCCGACTGCTTTTAAGTATCCAAGAATGTCATCTTTATCTACATAATTTTGAAAACTTGAAACTAAATTTATAATCCTTTCTTCGACTATAACGCTGCGAGCATCATGAGACTTTTTAATTTTCTGGCCGACAGAAAGCTGCCTCAACATTGTTTCGGTATCCGCTTGTTCTTTTCTCACTTCACCAAAGAATGCATATAAGCTGAAACGATTATGCCACCCTTCTGAAGCGTTGTTCGTCCGTGACATGTTTTCACCAAAAAATATTGAGGAATATTCATTAAAAATTGTGGAAATTACACAAATTTTTGAATAAATTTAACCAAAAAAGATAAGGGAAATTACACAAAGTTTTAAAGAAATTTCACCAAAAAATTTTAGGGAATATTCAATAAAATTTTAGGAAAAATTTTCCCCAAAATATTTTGGGGAATATTCATAAAAAGTTTGGTGTCTTTTGCGTCAACAGATTTTTGGGGAATTTTCCCAAAAAAATTTTTTACAGTGTAGGATTCGTAATCAGCGATCTCATAAACCCCTAAATACAAAGTTTCATAAAATAATCTAATAGGTTTTATCAAATTTTCTTTGCCATATTGAATCTGTTATTCTGGATTTCTTGAATATCACCTCGGATTTGTAATCAGCGACCTCAAAGACTTTCAGATTCTAAGGTTCATAATTATCTAATAAGTTTTTTCAAATCTTATTCGACATATTGAATCGGTAATTTTGAATTTTGTAAATCTGATCTTTGACTCGTAACACAGTGCAACAGCATGTTTATTTCTGGGATCGCATAAGGTGATTCTTTAAGGTTTTTTGATGCTAAACACATGGACGTAAAAAAAAGGAAACACAGCAAAAAGTTCTACTTTAGACGAGGGGGGTAGAACAGATCATCGGTAAAGGGTGATGATTAGGTGGAGGCTGATGGATTGGTTGATTTGTG
>JUFY01020405.1:8731-20109 GCA_001855655.1 Leptopilina clavipes | reverse complement strand
TGTATTATAATTTTTTTTATTATAATTCTTTTTATTATAATCATAAATATTTTTTTCATAAAATTATAATCTAACGCGCTTTGAAAAAAGGGACCTTAAAAGCAAACGAATTATAGGTTATGTTTGTGATAGACTTATCTTGATTAAAAGTTTTTTTTTTATTATGTAAACTTAAAATCAGATTTTATTGAATATTTTCGATGTAAACGATGTTCATTTAAATTTCGTATAAAGGAAATTCTTTCTATTTATTATAATAATATTACATAATTACAAGATATTTGGGAGGTTTCGCTGGAATATTTACACTTATGAGGGCAATCACCTATTTTGTTGATTTATTTTTCGTTTTCTTTTCGTCGAAAGTGGAAAATCTGCAATCAGATACCTGAAGTAAAAATTGCAGGTTATGTGGGGCTAACCGCTCTGGACGAGCCAATTGGTCAGAGGGTAAAAATTAAGTACTGTAAAATATATGTTAAAATTAAATTCTAATATAAATTCCCGATGCGAGAGTTAATAAACGTTACAGAAGGAAAAGAAGGAATTTAAGAAATTTTCGTTCTTTATAAAATAAAAAATTCCCTTGTTGGTTTGTATGGAGCTCGATATATTCCTAACAAGGTTGCGAAACAGGTTTCCCGATTAGCAAGATTTCCAGTCTCTCTACACTATGTAAATTGAAGTTCGTCAGGAGTTGCACACGCTGGAAACGTCAACGGTTCATCGTCATGCAGGGTGGTCACCATCGTGCTGATGCAAAAGTGTGATGTATATATGCATACACACACAATCCGATGTCCGGAGAATTATTTTAATTAATACCTCTCTCGTGGATGCTATATATATGCGCGCCGGGTGATGTGTGTATATGCGATGTGGTATAAGTTAATATGTACGCAGCCTTGTCGGACATTGTTTGGCCGTAGGTAGGAGAGCGCGGTATCGCCGAGGGGTAAGCGAAGTGATGGCAGGAGAGTTTGGGTTCGGGTACTACAGCGTTATGTGGACGCACAAACAGTGCAAGACCATGTTGACGCATGTTTTCAAGCCTCGTTGGCTGGTATTGATCTTGCTAAGTGCAGGAAACCGGGAGTGAACAGGGAGGGTGGTTCCTCTCTTTTGCTCTGATAAGCGCCCTCTTGTCCCTCTCTGCTCCTTCTCCTCTACTCACTCTCTCTCTCTCTCTCTGTCTCTCGCTCGCTCGGACGAATGGACGGACAGGACACCCCGCGCCGATATGTTATATGGCATCAGCTGAAAACGTTGAGGCGCGATCATAGCCTCTCCTGAGTCTCGGGCCATGAAGGATCGAGAGAGAGTGTATAAGGCCTAAGAGGGAGTTTGGGCGCTGCCATGGCAACGTGGCGTCCCCCGGGAGGTTGTACTCTGATTGGCCGTTCCCGCTTTTCTACCTATACACACCTACTTGCTCAATTCTCATCGCCGGTTTGTCCCGTTCCTCATTATTATTATCATTTCGCATATCTCTCACGCAGCGATCCCAAAATCTCCGCAAAATGTCAATCCGCATCCTCTGTTAATGATTACAAAAATTATCACCAATACAATAGGATGACATTTTCTCAGTTCTCTCCTCTTGATAAGCCAATTTTGCTATAATTCATTTTCAAGCTGGAAAATAGAGCTTTGAAATTGAATTTTATGAAATTAAATTACGTCCCTGGAGCAGCCAGCGGGCATTTCTCATCGCACTTTTCTTCATTCTTCTTTAGATTATTCATTATCTCTCCAAAACTCGCAGCAGTTTCTCTATGTAAAGATGAAGCATAGAAAATCAAAGGTAAGTTTTCAAATGCGCCACTCGACAAACGACCCATTTTTTATGTCAACTTCCCAACCCTGTTGAATGAAATTTTCAACTTTTTTTGTCAACTGCCCAACCGTGCTAAATGAAATTTTCACCAGCAACAGGGTTGAGCAGGGAAAAATTTCATCCAACAGGGTTGGACAGTTGAAAGAAAAGTTAAAAATTCCATTCAACAAGGTTGGGAAGTTGATATAAAAAATGGGGCGTTTGTCCCGTGGCGCATTTGGAAACTTACCAAAAGTTTCTTAGATCATTTTGCAAATTGATCCAAAAAGCAATACGTTGCAATCATTTTGCAATGTTTTGATCCCTTTAGGCTGTGTCCACAATAGGCTCTTTCTATGTCCTTACGACAAACATAACATAAAAATACAATAGATTTCATTGTATTTTTATGATATATGTTCGACGTAAGGAAATAAGGTTATGTCCACAATGGACTCCTTACGTCAAATATAACATAAAAACACAATAGATTTCTAATTTTCTATTGTATTATTAGGCTGTGTCCACAATAGACTATTTTTATGTCCTTACGTCGAACATAACATAAAAATACAAAAAAATCTATAAAATCTATTGTATTTTTATGTTATGTTCGACGTAAGGACATAAAAAGAGCCTATTGTGGACACAGCTTTAATGTTAAGTTCAACATAAGGACGCAGAAAGAGCCTATTGTGGACATAGCCTAAAGAGAGCTTATTGTGGACACAGTCTTAGGTTTTCTGTAAGCATTTACCGATGAGTACGAATGAGGTGTTTCTGTAAGAGTTTTAACGCGGATTTATCATGAAAGGGATAATAAACGATTTGTTTGTTTTTTTATTAACAGGTATGGTTCAGTAATCGCAGGGCGAAATGGCGACGGGAGGAGAAATTGCGTAATCAAAGAAGAGCAGCGGTGGATCAGGTGGTTGGTGGCGGTAACGGTGGTAGTAGTACAGGATCAGCGCCACCTGCAGCGACACCTTCGACGCCTAGACTGCCCCTTAATGCCGGATTCAATGCAATGTACTCATCAATTCCGCAGCCGATTGCCACAATGCCTGACACTTACAGGTATGTATATTAAAACTGAAACCGCAAAAATTTATCCAAAGAAACCAAAAACTGTCTCGTCACATCCTCTTTCTCATCCTTTATGCGCCGCGCGTGAATTGGTAAAGTTTTTTGATCTTGATTTCGATTTGGTTTCGTTAGGTACTCCTCCATTCCACAGCCGATTGCCACCTTGCCCGACTCTTACAGGTAACAGACATCAGACAAAACATATTTTTTATATTTATGAAAACATTATTAACTTAACCGATTCACAATATTATATAACCAACACTGTGTTGGAATTTTCAATATATAAAGAAATTGACATCATTAGTGTCAGCCTTATTGCGAATTGTTGGGAAAAAAACTGGTTTGTGAAAAGGGTAAATATTTTGTGTTTCAGTTCAATGTCGAGCAGTTTGGGCGGGTCAATGGGTGGTAGCTGTCTTCAACAAAGGGCCGAAGGTTATCCCGCGTACGTTTTTCACGAGCCTCTACATTCCCTTACGCAATCTTACTCGCACGCTCATAGTACGGCTGCGCATTCGCAGACACATCGTGGAATACCAACCTCCCATGGTGGAACCCCCACTACGCCAGGGGGTCAGCCGGCAGGACCAGGCGGAGCACCCTATCAACCCACGACCTCAACCGCAACTGGTGAGTCCCCACAGTTATTTCTATGATGATGGCATCCCGTCTTTGTTCGTCACCCCTTTTTTTATTTTCGGTTCTCCCTCATCATATGTATCGCGCAGTGAATTAATTTTTAATTGGACATCATCAAATAATATGAAGACCCGTAACTTTGAATTATTCTTTACAGAACCGATTCTTTTCATTTTTTTTTTTTTTTATTAACGTTGGCATTTTTTTGATAACTAGCATCCGAAAGGATTTTATAAATATTTCCCCTTTTTTATACTAGATTCTCTGTTTTATACAGAAATAAATAAGTTTTAACTTTATTATATTGAGTAACTGAACTTTCTCTGGAACTCTAGTGACTTTTACTTTTAAAATTAAACGAAAAATTACTATATTTTCATCACGATGACTGTTTTCTTGAGTAACTAAATTTTCCATAAGTCTAGTGACTTTTGTTGTTAAAATTAAACGAAAGGTTATTAGTTTCTTTTCGCTTTAGTGACTTTTCTTGTTAAAATTAAACGAAAAAGTTACTAGAGTTTCGTCACGCTAGTGACACTGTTTTGTTAAGTAACTAACCTTCCGAAGAGTCTAGTAACTTTTGTCGTTAAAATTAAACGAATAGTTACTTGATTTTTGACACTCTAGTGACTATTTAAATTGTGTAACGAACCTTTATAAATTCCATAGTAACTTTTATTGTCAAATGTCAGAGTAAAAGTCACTAGAGTTTCGTCACTCGAGTAACTATTATGTTTGAGTAAGGACCCCCTTTTCTAAAATTAATGGATCGTAACTCTATTAGTAACTTTTACGTATATATTATCCGCTTACTTCATAAAGTTACTAGAGTTTTTTCGATCCATTAGTAGAAAGACTCAAGAAAATACCACTTACAATTCAAAAATTAAACATTAAATTAATTAATTACAATACAAAAAATTAAACAAATATTTTAAACTAAAAGAACTTTAATTTAAAACAACATTAAAAATTATAGTTTTGTTAATCAAAAGTCACATTGAAATAGGAAATATTCTTTTAGATTTCCTCTATTTTAACCACTTTTTAAAATTGAAATTTCCCCCTTTTTTAAACAATTTTTTGCTGTGAAGCTTGCATAACCTAAAAAAAACTGCGATAGTGTAATTCAATGTATTTTTCCCGCTGAGTCCGAATCTGAAGTCAGAATTGTCAGATTTGTTCGAATTTTTGAAATAACCTAAAAAAACTGCGTAAAAACACTAATTGGAGGCAAAAAAAGGAAGTAATCTCAAAAATTTGATCCAATTTTACAATTTTGACTTCAGATTCGGATTCAGCGGGAAAAAATACATTGAAATACACTATCGCATTATTTTGCGGTGAATTTTTTTGTCTCCAAGTTTTTTGAGGTTATTCAAAAAATTCGAGCCAATTTGAAATTTCCGACTTTAGATTCGTATTCAGCGGGAAAAAATACATTTAAATACACTATCGCATTATTTTGGTGAATTTTTTCTGCCTCTAACAGAATTTTGAGGTTATTTAAAAAATTCGAGCCAATTTGAAATTTCCGACTTTAGATTCGGATGCAGCGGGAAAAAATACATTTAAATACACTATCGCATTATTTTGCGGTGAATTTTTTTGTCTCCAAGTTTTTTGAGGTTATTTAAAAAATTCGAGACAATTTGAAATTTCCGACTTTAGATTCGGATGCAGCGGGAAAAAATACATTGAAATACACTACCGTAGTGTCTCAAAAAAATATTCTCTTCTGCCTCTAATTCGTGTTTATGAGCGCAGTTTTTTTTGAGGTTATGTCGAAAATGTCGTGCGATGATGCGATTAATAATTTGAAATTGACCGAAACCGTTTATCAATAAATAAATTACAACACTCTCTATGAACGCAAATACAATTAATTTTCCAAAAGAAATGAAAATGTGTCGCATATATAGAAAATATAAACACGCTTATATATAAAATGAAATGAAATTGTTAGCTCTGTGTTTGTATATTGTAAATTCAAACGATTATATACTAACACGCATATAATTGAAATGTTATACCAGGCGATGAGTGCTTGTGCATCTCATAGAAAAGCGCGCTTCGTTTACATATCATGTTCAGCTCCGGATGAAAACAGGTGGGTCATTATAAACTTACTGGCTTCAAATGTGTATATATAGCGCTCGTGCGCTCGCGCGAGTAGAGTACATACATACATATATGCAAGAAAGAGAGATACAATTATAGCGCAGAGAGTGTGGTGACAGAAAAGAGAAGAAGAAAAAAAGAAAGAATTAACCTCCACTAACAGAGAGAGAGAGAAAGAGCGCATCGCATATAAAGTCAAATTAGAATTGGGTTTGTTGAAAAGTTTGTTCCTGCGGAACAGAAAACCTGGACACAAAACACAGTGTACGCATTTATGAAAACTGTATATGCATGTATTGGAATCAACGTGTTTTCCCAACTCGACACAGCGCGTTGGGGTTGAACAAAACTCCATTTCCTCCATGAATCAGTATTCACGAATGCATATACAGGGGAGTAAAGATTAAAGAGGAGTGAAGCACTTGAAGGGAACAAAAAAAAGCGCGTAAAGACGCCGATTCTTTTTAAATGATTCCCGCAGAGAAAATGTGTCGCACTTGAGCATTTTTAATTTCACCTCTAATTATAAGGAAACGAGCACTTGTCAAGACGTATGTACTTCACTTCTAAAATAATGTTATTTCTCTCTGGTAATTTTTTTTCATTATTGTTTGCGTTTTAATCGCGCATATATGTGCGACGCTCCACGGTGAAAGGTATAGTGACAGTATAAATTATATAGGTTATGTTTAGGAAAGTTTTTTCGCTTGATTTAAGATTCATTTTTAATTACCTGAAGTCAAAAACACTTTTTATTCAATTATTTAGTATGGAAAATAGTTAAAAGGGTTAAAAGGGAAAATAGTTAATATTTAAAGCAACAATAAATTATAGGTTATGTTTAGAAAAGTTTATGCTTGATTTAAGATTCATTTTTAATAACCTGAAGTCAAAAACAGTTTTTATTCATTATTTAGTATGGAAAATAGTTAAAAGGGTTAAAAGGGAAAATAGTTAATTAAAGCGACAATAAATTATAGGTTATATTTAGAAAAGTTTTTCCTGGATTTAAGATTCATTTTTAATTACCTAAAGTCAAAAACAGTTTTTATTCATCATTTAGTATGGAAAATAGTTAAAAGGGTTAAAAGGGAAAATAGTTAATAGTTAAAGCGACAAGAAATTATAGGTTATGTTTAGAAAAGTTTTTGCTTGATGTAAGATTCATTTTTAATTACCTGAAGTCAAAAACAGTTTTTATTCATTATTCGGTATATGTGACGCGCTCCCAAGAAAGGTACCTAAGAAGCAAACAATTTTTGGTTATGTTTATAATTTTTTTTATGTTAAAATGCAGAAAGAAAATCAATTACCTATTACAAATTATTGATATTCAAGTTTTCATTACAACCCGAAATATTTAATAAAAACTGGTTTCAAATTTAAATAATTAAAAATGAATGAATCTAACACAAACATAACCTGTAAATCGTTTGCTTCTTAGGTGCCTTTCTTAGGAGCGTGTCACATATACTGATGAATAATTATTAAAAACTGTTTTTGACTTCAGGTAATTAAAATTTAAAAATGAATCTTAAATTAAGCAAATATTTACTAAACATAACCTATAAATTTTTGTTACGTTAGGTACCTTTCACCGTGGAGCGTCAGGCATATATTCTAAAATTAAAAAATACTCCCCAGCATTGAATTTTAATTACTTCGGGAGAAAAAGAGACTGCTAGCTCCTAGTGGTATAAATGATGATTTTACTATAAAAACAGGAATAAAATTTCACTCTTCTAATTTTTTCACTCTCTGATTTTTGTTCGTTTCTGATTTGAAAAATAAGCCGCGGTCACGATTGGCTGTACAGGATATGTGTGTGAATGCGAGCAGAAAAAGAAATGGAAAACAAGAAAGATTATCCATGAGCGAATTTGCACGCCATCTACATAGGAAGCGACTATACGGGAGTTGAATTGTAAAAAGGATTTGAAAACAAATCTCGCATGGCGCCGTGGGCTGAATCGAAGAATGACGATGGATCTCCCAACGAAAAGTTGAGGGGGCAGAGTTGAATGTTCCGTGCGGTTTTCTCTCCAATCCTCTCTCTCTCTTCCCTCAGTCCGTTGAATTTTCCATTTTCTCGATTCTCGCACCCTCCCTCTTCATTTCATCATCAGGGCTGTACCTAAGTAAATTCCAACACTTGCGGGTGAACTTTAAACATATCCAAAAATGCGACAAATGGACATAAGTCCTTAATGAAAATTAGAAAAAGGAGAATTAGGAATTTTTTTCCCATCAGATATTGTATAATGAGGATTATTGTGCGGAAAAAAATTTGCCATAATGGAAGGGGAGACTTTTGCGTTAAGGTTGAATTGGTTATTCTCTCCAACTCTTCCAATTGGGCATTTTTTTTTTTGGGAACCGGGCTATGCGAAAGAATGGAGGGTAAAAAAAAAACTTTGGACTATATAATCCCGTAAGGGAGTGACCCTGTTAATCCGAAGGGGGTTGGAACCACGATTCCGTCCCTCTGCATATACAGTCCTGATCTCTCCCGCTCCAATGCCAGGGAGGACAACCATCCCATCTTTCTCATCCTATCTCTCCTGATACTATGCCGGGGTGAGCAGAGAATGTGGATGGGTTGGGTCTCGCCTCGGCTGGGCGAGCGCTCAATAACGTGCGAACCCAAAGGGGAGGAAATAGGGGGCATACACAACCTCTATATACTATATTCTACAACACTCGCACAATTCCACTGTTCGTGTTATATCTTTTCTGCACAAGTTATCACCAAGCAGCAACACACACACACAGACACGCACGTCAAGAGAAACGATTTCCTTCTTATAGGTGAACGCGCCGACCAACGTGTCGCATTATCCATCATAATCGCTTTACGTTCCAGTATATATACTCCATATATACATATATATATGCTTGTAACAACTTTCTCGACAATCTTTCATGCACGCCGAGATTTTACCCCGCGAATCCGCATTTTTAGACGTTTTATCCATCAACTTGGTTTCAAATGGAAGTATTCACTGATGCGATTTTAAATTATTTCAAATTAAAAGTATATTAAACTGAAAAAAATGTATTTCATTCAAATAATCGGTTACTTATTATAATAAGTAACCGATTATCAATTAATTGATACAATTGACTCAATAATTATAATTATTGACTCAATAATTATAATTATTGAGTCAATTAAATGGTATTTTGATTCAAATACAGAAATTATTGGTTCGAATGCGCAATTTATTTGTTTCAAAAAAAAAAGATTAATTATTGGTTCAAATATGAATATTTATTTGAATAGACAAATATTATTTGAATAAAATAATTATTATTTGAAGTAAATTTATTTTTCACTGTACGTGACTGAAAAAATAACTGTGATTGACACGTGAGTTTTGAGGTTAGATTATTAGAGAAAGAAGCACCGATCAGTTTATTACAGCTGAGACTCTGCCAGGTTTCGATAAATAGACACAGGTGGCGTTAATGCTCATCTTGGGCCCAGGGTTGTGCATATGTGACTATTACTTTTGCTATAACGATTTACGTTTTACGATTTTCAATTTTCAATTTCCAATTTTCAACATGTGCGTGATTTATGCCTTTTGAATGTTTGTTTTTTAGGTTATGTCAAGTGACAAAACAAAATGAACGTAAATTACGTTAACTACTACAGAGGTAAATTTAACGTAATTTACGTTCATTTTGTTTTGTCACTTGACATAACCTAACAAACAAACATTCAAAAGGCAAAAATAACGCAAATATTGAAAATTGAAAATTGAAAATCGTAAAACGTAAATCGTAAATCGTAAATAGTAAATCGTAAGCTTCTCATGAGATAGAAAAGAAGAAAAGATATTTCTGTCGTTTTCTATCTTGTGTAAAGTTTACGATTTGCGTTTTACGATTTTCTATATGTTAAGCCCAAAGAGGTTATGTTACGATTTTAACATTCTGTTAATGGCCGACATCTTTAAAATGTAATTTAAGGCCAATGCACAATCAAATCGTAAAACGTAAATCGTATATAAACTGTTATACTCGAGACAGAAAAGAATATAAATATTTCTATCCTTGTCTCTCTTTCTCTCTCTCTCTCTCTCTCTCTCTCTCTCTCGTACGATTCACATTACTTAGGGTGCAATCACATGGAGGCGTAAAGAGTCGCGTCAAGCGTCATTTCTCATATAGCCTATATTTTGATTGGCCAATTTTTGAAAATTGTCCAAAATTAAACCAATTAAAATTCTAATACATGAGAAATGACGCTTGATGCGACGCTTTACGCCTCCATGTGATTGCACCCTTATTCTACGTCGCCTTTGTCAAAAACGATGAAATGACGCGTCGTTACCCAACCCTGATCTCGATTGTCAATTTTCATTTATAAACAAAAAAAAATCATAATTTATATTATTTGAATAATTTTTTTACTAGAGTGGCAACTGTAACCGATAATGCAGGCGCTATTTAAACTAACGAGAAGGCACTGTGTTATAAAAATAGAAACAAGAATTCGAAATACGTTATATACAATTTATAATGTCAGTTCGAAAAATTATTATCACTAGAGAAAATATAAATATATAATAAAAAATAGAAATATATAAAAATGTTAAATTAATTACCACTATGGAAATTGTCACCAAGAAAAAGAAAGTCACCAAGAAAAAAAATAAAAAAATTCCAAACATTCTTGTGTTACAGGTGTGATATCGGCAGGTGTCTCGGTGCCAGTGCAGATTCCCTCTCAGACACCAGACCTCACGGGTAATTATTGGCCGAGGCTTCAGTGATCCCAGCTCTTCGGGTTCCCGCCGGCGAGTTTGCTCGTTGGCCAGGAGAGCCCGCCACCGCCACCTCCGGCACCATCAGCTGTGTCCCGGCCTCTTCTCGCCTCTCTCGGGATACCGACACAAGTTGCGCAACACCATCAAACCACCAACAACACTCCAGCGACAACACCGGTGCACAATTCCGACGCCAGTGAGTGAATCTAAAAAAAAAACCAACGAAAAAGAACCGACACTAGCAATCAGTAAAAAGAAAACAAAAAGTCATTGATTTTGGGGAACTTTTTTTTTTGACTCGTTGCCCAATTGTGATACTACATAAAAGACCAAAACAATAGTAGAAAAAAACCATGTAGACGCTGACGAACCCGGATCAAGCAGGGTAACTCTTGACAAAAACAGTTTTTTTCTATATATATATATATAACTTGATGGTGACAATTTTATACTTTTTAATCTTGGCGAGACTGGAAGGTCAAATTGAAGGTTAGGTAATGTTAATTACAGTAACCTTTCAGTTTGATTATTTTGCGTCTTCTCCCGAAAATATCTTCCCTTGACGATTCAAGTGCAGTTTGAAAAATAGGTATTTTAATTTTCATTCAAGTATATAATAAATTCAAATCGCAGTTGTATTCTAAAAAGTTAGAAAGGTGATTCCCCTCTGGATGATACATTGAGCGAAACTACACGGTTGGGTCGTTATGGGTTCAAAGTTTCCTATTGGTTGGTAATATGCATTTGCAATAGAACTCGTGTGTATTAGCCTTTAAACATAACCTTACTTTTCTAACCATTTGCCACTTTGAATCTTTTGTTGCATTTTTAAATTTAAATATTTTTTATTTTTATATTTAGATATTTTTTATTCTTATAATTGTATATTTAAAATTTTCATTTTTATGTGTATTTTTCATTTTTATAATTATATATTT
>JUFY01020392.1:2619-20242 GCA_001855655.1 Leptopilina clavipes | reverse complement strand
TAATATATATTATTAATATTATTAATAATATATATTATTAATATTAATAATAATAATAATATTATTAATTATTATTAATTATTATTAATTATTAATAATAATATAATATATATTATTAATATTATTAATAATATATATTTTTCCTAAAAATCAAATTTCAAATCATTTCCAACAATAAATAAAATTAACAAATAAATATATTTTTCTGTATTTTATTATAAACTGAAAATTTTCCCGGTACACGTTAAATCAATTTTAATAAATTTTTTTACAACAAAGAAGAGTATTTATTTTCCAGAGATTAAAAAAAAACACAAGATAAATCGTTATTTGCTGAGTAAAATCGCATGTGCCCTCTGTTAAAATCAATTTTTTACTATACACACATATATATATATTTATTTATATATAATATATATACTATGCAGTTTCAGAGCTTTCCTCACTGTGCTATTTTTCAGTTTATATAATCTATAATTTTTCACGGATATCTAATAATCCAATTTATGCTTCGTCTTGTAAGCGGCTGATCTATTTTTTTTTGTATATTTCTGGCACTTGCCAATTTAAAAAAAATATCTTAATATTCAACGGGCATTATTATGTTTGTAACACTCAATTTTTCCGTATTTTTGCGTCACGCATTCACTATATATCATTATTGTTATAATTTTTATGTTGGTGTGTTTGCTGTACTATCGGCACTAAGAATGTTGCGTTTATTTAATATTCATTATTAAATATAAATATATTAATTATTTTTAATTATTATTGATCTTGTCACGTTTATCGCTTGGTAAATAAATGTTGGCAGTGTGCAATATTTATTATATAGAACCAGGCACACAAAGAAAAAGGAAAAGAAACTATATATAATAAGGTAAAAAAAATGGTTATTTATTTCAGAAAAAAAAATTAAATTAAAACGAAGATTTAATTAAAATAGAAAAAAATTAAGAAGCATGAAAGTGAAAAAATTTACAGGAGATTGTTTTCTTTTTTTAAATTGAGACAAATTAGGTATCAATGGATGAAATCCTACGCAGTCTCTCGCTACTCTTTGTACGCGAATCTGATGAAGGAAGGTAAAAAATTTAAGCACGGATCGATCGCTTTCATAATTTCCCCTAATTATAACGTGTTTGTCATTGAATTATTCATTATTTCCCGCCACGGTTACTGTCGAGTTTTTTTTTTTTTTTTGGTGGGGGGCACATGGAAGTTAATAAATTCATACCCCCCCCCCTTTTCAAGTACTTCTTCAGACAGCATTAAATTGTATTACAAAAAGGTTTAAAATTTCCTGATCATTTTTATTACATATTAAATTAATGATTTTTCAACATTAATAATCATTATATTAGTAATTAATTTAGATGTATTTTTTGGGTTTTTTTGCTCTTCTATTTTCAACTATTTAAAAAAATAATTGTAAATTATTTTTAATAATTCTTATTGATAATTATTTAATAGTGATTAATAATAATTATTAATAACAATTATTATTAGTAATTGTTTGTAATTATTTTATAGTTATTTAATAGTGAATATTATTTTTAATTATTTAATGATAGTTATTATCAATAATTGTTTATTAACTTTGATTATACAATTATAAATATTTATTCAACAACAGTTATTATTAATAATTACTTAATAGCTATTATCAATAATTAATTGATAATTATTATTATTTGAAATAACAGAACGTTCTCTTCCTAAAATATTGATTTATAGTAAATAATTATTAATGAAGGAATGAAACTTTGTTTACAGGTTGATTTAGTAATTTGCGATGCTATAAATTCCCTGAGAAACATTATCAATTGTTGGCTCACTAATAACTTAATTGACTAATTAAGAAGCTAGGATCTGAATTCTTAATCATAATTCTTTGATCTAATTAATAAAGAAATACGGAAATAAAAAATAATAAAACAAAAAATTTATTGAAAAATTGAATTTGATAGTTTATGAGTGAAAAAAAAAAAAATATTTCATTTGTTAAAAAATTACCATCATTGGTAAGTTAAGTAAAACCCTCAAGGAGTCTCAGCAAAGACTGACCAATCTGCTCCCGGACGACCGCTATTTATACGAATGTCCAAGCGAAAGAGTGGGGGAACTGCATCGGCTCTTTTGATTGGCGCGCGCTCTTTAACTCGCTTTCTACAATTTGACTTCGATTCTCTCCTCGCATGTTTCATTAAATTAGAAAAAAATATACATTCTTTACAGTAAAAACTGTCAATTGTTACTTAATAAAACAAAGTAAAATCTAAAATCTTTTTATAAAAAAATTGACGAAAAACTCTTATTAAAAAAAAAGAGAACTACCCGGAATTATTAGTAAAAAGTAAAAACAATATAAACAAAATCAACTCTGCATTTCTTCGTTAGTAATTTTTTTGCAAAAAAGTTAGATAACTGTGAAAAAAAAAATGCTAAATAAATTTAATTTCTATTACATCCGATAAGTTCGCATTTATGCAATAATTATAAATTTACAATATTAAAAATAAACAAAGAGAAAAAATATTTTTCATATTTACAAACTGTACCTTTTTTCAAATTTTTTTTTCCTGTCAAGAAAATACGAAAATAATTTTACATATTTTTCTCTCTTTTTTGACAGTAAAAAATTAATTACAAGAAAATAAATGATTATTAATTTATTTTAGGTACAAAAAAGTGTCACATTAGCTAGTATATCGATTACACGGGAAAAAGGGGGGGAATTATCTGATCTCGCAAATGAATTGTAAACGCTAATCGTTTAGCAGGCGTGTGAGTGTGTGTGATGTTGCAGGTGTGACGATCCTGTTATCACAGACGGTGTTTTCGCTGCTGGTGGCCCACGTGTTGACGCGAACTTCCGAAGCGGTGCCACTTATAGGTACCGGATCTTCCTAATCAATAGCCCTTTAAAAAAATAATAAAAATAATAAATAAATATTAAAAAAAAAAAATTGACAAAGATCTATATGGGGAGTTTTCGTAATTTCTTTCATAGAATCCACCACTTATATATATTTTTATTTTTTGAGTCTTTGGTAAAGCAATAAGTCAACTGAGATGAGGAACCGCGAAATGAACAAAAGAAAGCTCCCCATACGTGACCACGTCTCTCTTAGAGATTTTTCCTGGGTCTTGTAGTACTCCATTACTTTCCTATCGCTTTCTCAATCCGACTCACACAGTCGTGCATTGTTCTTTAATATGATCACGCCTAAACATGTCTCGGTAAAATAACCCGCTCGCTCACTTTCCCAAAAAACGAAAATTGACACTTTTTTTTCCCTCAAACAATAATTTTTTCCCCTTTTTTTCTGCAAATAAAAACACTTTTTTCTCTTCTTGAAACAGATTTTAACGAATATTTCTTCAAATAATATTTAAATAATGTTCTGATAAAATGAAAAATTTGGCTCGCATGCATATATCAGAAATCTTATTTGACATAATAGTTATTTGACATTTATTTATTTGACACAAATTCCATTTGACATAAAATTCATTAAATAGAAATGTCATTTGACAAAAAATGCATTAAATACAAATTTCATTTGACATAAAATTTATTAAATACAAATTTCATTTGACATAAAATTCATTTATCATAATTCCCATTTGACATAAAATTCATTTATCATAATTCCCATTTGACATAAATATCACATTGCAACAGTACTACACTCAATATGGCAAATAGACAAGCAGAGGTACACATAAATTTTGGTACCTGAACCTGAGGACCTTTTTGCAGCAAGTACCTGAAGGCAAATCAGTCCGGCACTAACCGCCTAAGGGTGAACTGCTGTCGCGTTACACCAATCTTGTTCATTAACCAATTATTGCATTATATCGAGTAATAATCTTATTAACATACTAAAGCTTGTAAAGATACGTGATCATTTAATAAACGTGTGTATTACTTGTATTCCCTGTGTTTGATTGTGTTTATTCCTTTATAATAAATTACAATTAATATAAAGTCCAACAGGTTATGGGCCCAGGCTCATAGTGTGTTAAAAAGTGTAAGAACAGTGACAATATAGAACAGTGTGCGACGATAAGGTTAATATAAGTGCAGAAGGTTTTAATATATTAAAGGACAGTGTACTAAAGACAATTAAACAAATGGAACAGTGAGTGACAAAAAGTTTAAGTTACAGCTCAAAAGTTTTTTCTAATTCTTTGTAATAAATAAAAATTTTTTAAAATGACTGAATTTTTAAAAACATTTGTGCAAAAATTAAATGGTGATAATTACTCCATATGGAGCAAAAAAGTGGAACTTTTACTCATTAGGGAAGATTTGTGGGAAGTTGTAAATGAAGTACCACCTACACCTGCAGATCAATCATGGGTAAAAAAGGACAATCGTGCGCGTGCAACTATTGGTTTACTCCTTGAAGATAACCAATTTGTGCACATAGAGGACACCACCACAGCAAAAGACGCATGGGATAAACTAAAGCAACACCATTTAAAATCGTCATTATCAAACGTGATTTATCTATATAAAAGAATCTTTAAGCTTCGGTTAGACGAAGGTGGCAATATGGAAGATCACATATCGGAAATGCTGACCCTCACAAACAAACTAATGGCATTGGGCGAAGAATTAAAGGATAAATTAAGGGCCTCATTGTTACTCAGCAGTTTACCGGACTCATATAGTGCATTGATAACAAGTTTAGAAAGCAGATGCGAAGAGGACTTCACACTGGATTTCGTCAAAGGAAGACTAATCGACGAGTATAGAAGAAGAAAGGAAAGTAAAGCAGCTACAGAAAACAATGAAGAATCTGCACTCAAGACTAATTACAGTAAGGGAAATCAAAGTAAAGGATGGTCATGTTATTTTTGTAAAAAGTCAGGACATCTCAAAAAGGAATGCAACAAATATAAAAAATGGAAGGAAAAACAGAATAAAGAAGATAAAGCAAATATAGCTTCAGAAGATTTTTTTCCAGAAAGTGAGTTTTGTCTTATGGTAAAAAATGTAAATCAAGAAATTACAAAAAAAACATGTTTAAGTGCAAATGCAGAAAAAATTGACGCAAGCGTTTGGTATGTGGATTCCGGAGCAACGAGTCATATGGTTACTTCAAAGGATATTTTTTATACATTTAACCCGGATGTTAAAGGATTCATACAGTTAGCAGAATCAGGAAAAAGGACGGAAGTGCAAGGAAAGGGCTCAGGAATCATAAAGTGTTTTGTGGACGGGGAATTAAGAAAGATGAAAATTCAAGATGTCCTGTACGTGCCAAATTTAAGTTCTAATCTTCTTTCAGTAAAAAAGCTTACAAAAGATGGGTACAAACTCAATTTCGAAGGTAACAACTGTAAAATAATTAAGGAAGGGAAGGTACAGGCTGCGGCCCATCTGGAAATTGGTGCCAATGGTTTGTACAAAATAAAAACAGATGGAGAGAAAGTTTGGACCGCAATAAACAAAGTAAATGGCAAACATGGAGAGGATTGTCAACATTTTTGGCATCGGATTTTTGGTCATAGAGATCTCGGTGCAATAAAGGACTTAACCGATAAACAACTAGCAACTGGAATTACCCTTAAGGACTGCGGGAGGCGGGAGGTTTGTGAATGTTGTGTAAAAGGGAAACTAGCAAGAAAACCTTTTCCAAAAGAGGCACAAGGAAGAACTAAAGAAATTTTTGAACTTTTATACACCGATGTTTGTGGGCCAATGCAAACAATGACGCCAGGAAAGAAAAGGTATTTTATAACCATAATAGACGATTTTTCTAGATACTCGACGGTTTATTTCATGGAACATAAAAATGAAGCAGGTAACATAATTAAACAATATGTTAAAATGATAAAAACTCAATTTAATAAAACTCCAAAGTGTATTAGATCTGATCGAGGTAAAGAATATGTAAATTCAGACTTGCAAAAATTCCTAAAAGACGAGGGAATAAAAATTCAGTACACCGCAGCGTACTCCCCTCAACAAAATGGCGTAGCAGAGAGAAAAAATAGGTCTCTTATAGAGATGGCAAAGTGCATGATATTGGACGCAAATTTAGAGAAGAAGTATTGGGCAGAGTCAGTAAATACAGCAAACTATTTGCAAAATCGTCTGCCAACAAGAGCCTCCGAAAAAACTCCCTATGAAGTGTGGTATTCAGTAAAACCAGATTTAAAGAATTTGCATATATTCGGTTGCGAAGTTTACATGCAAATACCTAAAGAACAACGTCGGAAATTGGATGATAAAGCGGAGAAACTTATTTTCGTTGGGTACTCTGAAGAATCCAAAGCCTTTCGACTCATCGATAAGCGTACGGACAAATTGAAAATAAGCCGAGATGTTGTATTCCTGGATAAATATCAACAACTGAAGACTGAGGAACAAGAAGTAATCTTCGCGGAAGATAAACGCCAGGAAGAAATAATAGAACTCAACAGTGCAGACTCATCCACGACAAGTGAATCTGAAGATTCAGAAAGTATTATCGAAGATAATAACAATGGAGAATTAAGGCGATCTCAAAGGACTAACAAAGGAGTTCCACCCGACAGATATATGGCTTCAACAAAGCTAGTTAAAATCAAGAAAGAAGATCCTACATGCATAAAAGAAGCGTTATCAGGAACAGATAACGTAAAATGGCAGAAGGCAATGGATGAAGAAATCAATTCTTTACAGAACAACGGAACATGGGAATTAGTACCTACACCGGAAGATACAAACATTGTCAGCAACAAGTGGATCTTTAAATCGAAAAAGGATCAACAAGGAGAAACCATAAAGTACAAAGCAAGACTTGTGGCCAGGGGTTTTTCACAAAAATTCGGGACCGACTATGACGAGGTATTCGCTCCGGTGGTAAGACAAACAACACTCAAGATTTTATTGGCGTTAGCAGGTAAAGAAAATTTAGAAATAAAACATTATGATGCCAAGACAGCCTTTTTAAACGGTAACTTAGATCAAACAATTTACATGCATCAACCAGAAGGCTATGAAATTAAAGATAAAGAAAATACAAAGTTAGTATGTAAATTAAAAAAGGGTTTATATGGTTTAAAGCAATCAGCTAAATTATGGAATGAAAAATTAAATTCAATTCTCGTAAATTTCAATTTTAAACAAAGTCAAATTGATCCTTGTTTTTATGTAAAAAGAAAAGAAGAAATCATTTATTTAATTATTTATGTTGATGATTTTTTAATCGCTTCAAAGACAATAGAGGAAATAAATAAAGTAGCTGATTATTTAAAAGGACAATTTCAATTATTAGACTTGGGAATTTTAAAATGCTACCTGGGAGTAGAAATAAGAAGAAATGAAGACGGCTTATATTGCATGAAGCAAACGCAATATATAGATAATATTTTAAATAGATTCGGACTTCAAGATGCAAAAATTTCAAATGTACCATTGGACCCAGGATACTTGAAGATTCAAGATCAACCTGAAATGGAAAACAGTGAAAAGTATCAACAGTTAATTGGTGCTCTTCTATATTTGTCTGTAAATACAAGGCCAGATATTACAGCGAGTGTCACCATTTTAAGTCAGAACAATAAACACCCAACATCAGCTGACTGGACGGAGGTAAAGAGAGTTGCAAGATACCTGAAAGGGACGAAGGATTATGAGTTAATAATGGGTCATCGCAACAACAAAGAAGAGCTGATAGGATACGCTGATGCCGACTGGGCAGAAAATAGAAAGGACAGAAGATCAAACAGTGGATATGTATTTAAATATTTAAATGCAACAATCAGCTGGGGATGCCGAAAACAAACTTGCGTTGCATTATCCTCGACGGAAGCGGAATATATTGCACTGGCGGAGGCGTGTCAAGAGTGTATCTGGATTCGACGTCTATTAGAAGATTTCCTGAATCAGAAGCAAGGGACGACAACAATTTTTGAGGATAATCAAAGCTGTTTAAAGTTAATCAACAACAGAAAATTTAGTAATCGAACAAAACACATTGATACAAAATTTCATTTTGTCAAAGAACTAAAGGAAAACGAGACGCTCAATTTCGAATACTGTCCTACGGATCAAATGCTGGCAGATATGCTCACAAAACCACTGAGCAAAATTAAGTTACGAACCATGGCATTTAGTTGTGGATTAAAATAATCATTTTTTGTGTGTTACAGTTGAGGAAGGGTGTTGGAATTGCAACAGTACTACACTCAATATGGCAAATAGACAAGCAGAGGTACACATAAATTTTGGTACCTGAACCTGAGGACCTTTTTGCAGCAAGTACCTGAAGGCAAATCAGTCCGGCACTAACCGCCTAAGGGTGAACTGCTGTCGCGTTACACCAATCTTGTTCATTAACCAATTATTGCATTATATCGAGTAATAATCTTATTAACATACTAAAGCTTGTAAAGATACGTGATCATTTAATAAACGTGTGTATTACTTGTATTCCCTGTGTTTGATTGTGTTTATTCCTTTATAATAAATTACAATTAATATAAAGTCCAACACTTGTTATAAATTTCAATTGACATAAATTTCATTTGACATACAGTTTGTTTGACGTGGAAATATTGTCGCGAATTTTAAAAATAACCAATCAGATATTATCAAGAAAATTATGAATGGTCAATTTTGAAATTCACGCACATACTTTTATGTCAAATGAACTTTCTGTCAAATAAAATTTATGTCATGACATTATGTCAAATAAATTTTCTGTCAAATGAAATTTCTATGAATGAATTTTATATCCAATGACATTTATGTCAATTGAAATTTATGTCAAGTGTCTTTTATGTCAAATGAAGTTTTTTTTCAAATAGGAATCATGTGAAATAAGTTTTATGCCAAATAAAATTAATGTTAAAAGAATATTATGCCAAATGACATTAATGTTAAATGAAATTTGTGTCAAATGAAATTTATTTAATTGATTTTTATGTCAAATTAAATTTATGTCATAAAATTCATGTCAAATGAAATTTATATAAATGAATTTTATGTCCAATGACATTTATGTCAATTGAAATTTATGTCAAGTGACTTTTATGTCAAATGAAGTTGTTTTCAAATAGGAATCATGTTAAATAAGTTTTATGCCAAATAAAATTTATGTTAAAAGAATATTATGCCAAATGACATTTATGTCAAATGAATTTTGTGTCAAATGAAATTTATTTTATTGATTTTTATGTCAAATAAAATTTATTTAATTGATTTTTATGTCAAATTAAATTTATGTCATAAAATTCAAGTCAAATAAAATTGATATAAATGAGTTTTATATCAAATGAAATTTATGTCAAATGACATTTATGTCAATTAAAATTCGTCAAGTGACTTTTATGTCAAATGAAAATGTTAAATGAGTGGATGTCAAATAACTATTATGTGAAATAAGATTTGTGGAATATTCATGCGAGCCAAAAAATTGTGTCTTGCCAGTGTAATTAGTTTAAACAAAAGAGTAAAATAAAATTGAAATTTACTATACTTTTAGGCATTTTATAATTAAATAAATATAAGCAATTTTTTTTGCCTAATTGGAACTTTTCCAAATTGGGAGGGAATAGAAAAAAAAGTAGAAACCCCACAGGAACGATATGTCCGGAAAACAGGACTTAAATTAAGAGAACGAGAAACCTGAGACAAAAGGAATTATTACTTCCAAAGGAGAAATATTTCCATTTAGGAGAAAAAAGATTCTTGAAGGTTTTTTTTTTTTTTTTTTTTTTTTTTGAAGGCAACGAATGTTTCTTATGTTTTTTTTTCCTACAGATGTTCAGTGAAGATTGTAGCTTTATTGTAAGAGAGATAAAGTGATACGCGGGGTTTATTCAAGCAATAAGATTCTATCCGCATGTTGGAGAATGTTCGTAAAATCTTATAACACTGTCACCTTGAGGGCTCTTTTGTTAAGTGTACATTTTCTTCGAGTCCTGAAAACCAAATACAAGTACTCGCAACCAAGCACCGAGATCCTTTACAAACGTCAACTGCTTTATAAGAACAGAGAGACAAGTTATATTTTTTCTTTTTTATTGCTCAAAAAATGAAATAATTTTGTCGTTCATCGCACTGAGATAATAAAATAATAATTTCGAAATTGAAAGTTTATCAGATTTTAAAATTAAAAAGAAAGGTGCAAAAATTATCAGGTTTTATTGAATTGCAGTTCGATAATTTTTCGTTTTTCTTTTTTAAAAAAAACAATTTTACAATTGAGAAGGAGGTAATTAAATAGGGGCAATGTTTGAGAATTCTAAAACGATTTTTTGTAAACAAAAAGAAAAATTGTTCGTTGTTTTTTTACGATTTTGATCTAATTTGCACAATTTTGACATAATACTGCAGAAATATTGGCATTGTATTGCGCAATATTGGCTCAGATTCGCCACAATATTGCCGTATATTGCCACAATATTGACAAAATTTTATCACAGTACTGCCAAAGTATTGCCTCAGTATTGGATCAAAATTGCCACAATATTGCTGTAACATTGATATAATTTTGCCACAATACTGCCGTAATATTGGTATAATTTTGTCATAATTTTGACAAAATATGTCCGTAATATTGGCATAATTTTGCAATAGTATTGCCAAAATATTGCCGTAATAATATCATAATTTTGCCAAAGTATTGTCACAATATTGCCGTAATATTTTCAAAATTTTTCCTTTATTTTGCCATCAAATTTAATGTAATATTGTAGAGTATTGACTCAATTTTGCCGCAATATTGTTTATAGTATTACAAAATACTGCTGTGATTTTGCCACACTATTACTGCAAATATTGCCATAGTATTGTCGAAATATTGAGGTAATATTAGTACAATTTTTTCATAGTATTGCCAAAGTATTGCCGTAATATTGGTATAATTTTGCCGTAATATTGCCAAAATATTGCCATAATATTGGTTTAATTTCGTCATAATATTGCCGCAATATTAGTATAATTTTTTCATAGTATTGCCAAAGTATTGCCGTAATATTGGTAAAATTTTGCCGTAATATTGCCAAAATATTGCCGTAATATTGGTTTAATTTTGTCATAATATTGCCGCAATATTAGTATAATTTTTTCATAGTATTGCCAAAGTATTGCCGTAATATTTGCATAATTTTGCCGTAATATTGCCAAAATATTGCTGTAATATTGGTTTAATTTTGTCATAATATTGCCGCAATATTAGTATAATTTTTTCATAGTATTGCCAAAGTATTGCCGTAATATTGGTATAATTTTGCCGTAGTATTGCCAAAATATTGCCGTAATATTGGTTTAATTTTGTCATAATATTGCCAAAATATTGCCGCAATATTACTATAATTTTGCCATAATATTGGCAAAATATTGTCGTAATTTTACCACAATATTACTACAATTTTGCCATAATTTTGCATAGTTTTGCCTCAATATTGCCATATTATTGAACAGTATTGTCTAAATTTCGTAAAAAAAATATTCTCCACCATATATGAGAAAATTAATTTTCTCTATTGAAATTTTAATTATATTTTGCGCATGTAGGAGAAATTATTATTTGTTAATATATATAATATATTAAAGTTGAATATGCCAAAAACAGTTGTTGGAGCCATGGACCAGTTTACACTTGATCATACAAAACTCTCCCTCGACTATTCTATGAAAACTTTTCAAACAAAACACACTAATTAACCAAGAAATGAGCGACGTTATTTTACCGGTACGTGGTACCGCTTTAATAACCCGGAAAATTATGACAAAAGCACTTGCTACGAATTTGTAATTTTGCATTTCATTTGGAAGTCCGAAATAATTTGAAACACAATTTAATCAAAAGTCCATTGATGACATTGAAGTCCATAAAAAGGTCAAAATATTAATAATAATAATAACAAAAAGTAATAATAAGGATGATAATAATAATAATATTTTTTTTGACAGGAGGAAACGTGGAAATAATAATAATAATAAATACAAAGCTGCTTCCACGAGGAAACAAAATAAAATTAATAATAATATTATCAATAATAATAATAGTAAGAATTTATGTTATTTTTTATTTTATAATAATTATATGTATTATATTAGACAATTATATTAAATTATTTATTATAAATTATAAATTGTTATTATTATTATTATTATTATTATTATTATTATTATTGATTTTATCATTACAGAATGTTTTTGTTTTTCTTATAATTACTATTTTTATTAGAAGTTTTTTTTACTAATATATTTAGTACGAAAAAAATCCTGTTTTAATAAAATTTGTTCGCATTATTTAGTGCGAGAGTTAAAAGCTCGTAAAAGCTTCAAAATGTATTTATCCACAATTTTGAAAAAGTTTGACACAATGAATGTTTAAAAGACTTGGAAAATTGTTTTTTTTTCATTTTTTTTTCTGTTGATGTTTTTAATGGACTTGAAAATTCCTTGAAATCCGATTACAAGTTGGTTCGCAAAAAATAAATAAGTAAAAAAAAAGACTCTTTCCTCAGCGTTTTCCAGATTTTTTTCGTCTTCTTTTTCATGTATTAATTCAGGGTCGAAAATCAGTGTCCCAATATTTCTACTCTATATATATGGCGCGCGGTAAATAGTCTCTCTCTCTCTCCAATTCCTAGCTGGCATTTTATTTATTCGGTTTCTCAGTGGTTAATTGGACTAACCGAGCGAGTAAAAGTGGTCCAAAAGAGGTGGACGTGAAAGAATTAAATTTAAGGACTCAGAGAATTCTGATAAACGATCCAAAAGAGGAGTTTGGAGAACGCTGTGTGAATTGTCATTTCGCTTTTCCCATAAATAGAAAATTATAAATCTTATTTATTCATTATAATATTAATATAAAATTGTACTTTTTAAAAACCGAGCGATAAACGCAAAAAAATTAAAAAAAAACATTCTGTGCACCGTTATTATATATAATAAAAACTAAATATATATCTACTAATTATTTCTAACAAAAAAAACTTTTCCTAAAAAGCTCTCTATACCAGAAAGTATGTTCCTTTATGCATATAATATATTTTTATAGCACAGTGAACTCTTCAACATTTAATATATTTTAGCATTTATTTTCTCGTATTCTTTTTCCCCTTAAAATGATCTTGATTGTCATTTGTTTTTAATTCCGGTTTTTTTTTCATATTACATATTATATTTCTCACTTTATACTTCCTACGTTTTTCGGGTTTTATATATTCGTTCAGTGCTTTTCATTTGGTATTTTTTTAACGCTTGTTATAAATTTCATATATTTTATATATACGCTTCTCATTTAAAATTTTTACGTTTCTTATTTCGAATTTTTAGGTTTATTATTTCATATATTTTTTTGTTCTACTCTATTTTTTTTACTCTTTTTTTTAACATTTATTACTTTCTACTTTTCACGTTTAGTTTTCATACATTTTTCGTATTTTTTTTTACTTTTATTATTTTTTCTTCATTTTATATAAATATTTAAAATTAATTGAAAAAAAGTTTAAAAATGCTTTGTAATAGTTTATATAACATTTACTTTAACAATTTTTTAATGTCTAATAATATTTTAATTTTAGAGGTAAAACATTTTTCATAAAATCTCTATCGCTAATTAAAAGGTTCTCTCTCTCTCTCTCTCTCTCTCTCTCTCTATTCGTAATAATTTTTTTATTTTCCCATTTTTATATAATTTTTCCCATTCAGTTAAACAATAAATTCTACAAATACAGACAAAAGTAGAAATAACGTTTTAAATTAAACACTTTAATATATGAAAAATAAAGAATCCAATTTAATATATTAGATGAAAAAAAATTGTTAATAGCAAAAAAAAAATATAGGTCATTTGCAGAATAGTTTTCAAAAGATAAAAAATGAATGCCTTTTTAATTTGTTTATAACTTGTTTTTCCTCTGTAAAATGGCCATTATTTTTTTTTTATTTCGAAATCCTGGGCTTTTTTTTTTTTAGACAAAACTTAAAAGTTGAATAATTATATTTAATGTGAATCAAATTTGTAAACAGGGCAGAAGACTTTATAAAATCTGAAGTTTCTTAAGCTTTTTACAACTTTCTTATCAACTCTGCATTCACGCAGACACGCAACTTTCTCAGCGTTTGTTATACAGTCCTTTTTTTCAAAAACAAACTTTTCTTTAAAAAAGACATAAAAAAAATTTTTTGTTTTTATCTTTCGAAGAGAAAATAAAAAAAAAAAAGAAAAAGATACGAAGGAAGAAAAAAAAGCCCTGGAGTCAAGGATGCATAAAAACTGGACGGATAAGATTATATATTCTCTAAAAAAAAAAGAAAAAACTAACAAAGTATAAGTTTTATAATATTACTTTTGCCTCGATACCCACAGACGAGACACGCGAAAACTCAGCTATGCATGCCGAAAAAAGCGTATGTATTTAATAACTTATTAAGAGAAACAATAATTTTAATTTTAGCACTGTCTAAATCTTCATTTTTATTTCGAATTTATCGCTTATTCATTTTTTTTTCTAAATTTCAAACTTTCATAAATATATATATAGGTATATAATATTTAGCACTAGAAAAACAATCATTAATATACTATAAAATCACCAATAAGTATCATCTCACATTCTTGAAAAGAAAAACCCTTTTTTCGATCACAAATTCGATTTAAAAATTAAATTTCAAAATAAAAATTTAAACAAAATTTTTGGGAAAAATCGTTCAAGCATTTGAATTTCAAACACATTGTGTTTGTATATTAAATAAAAAAAAAGAAAAGATAATGGAGAGAAATATACATGTATTTTTTTTTTTTTTTGCAAAAGTAATATAGTCCTGGACTCGGTCACAAGTAAATATTTGAAAAGCTAGCAGGAACGTTTCGAAAACTAGCTAGAAATTTTTAAGTCCCTTGGGAATTAAAGAAAACGAAAAAACCCACAGCAAGGCAAAACTGGCACACGAGATTCCTTTTCGTGAGAGTTGAGGTTTTCGTTTGTATTTCTGATTTTTATTAGTCGTGAATTTTTCTCTGTTTAAAAATTCTTTCTAAATATCTATATATGTATATTATATATACCACAAGTACTTTTTTATTAAAGAAAAGGTAGCATTTTTTTGTTTTTTTTTTTTCTGAAAGAGTCAAAAGCGTTTTCTTATATCGCGAACCAATTAAATTTAATTGACAATTTTCTTTTCATATTCTAAATCAATTTAATCAAATTTTTCTAGAATTTGGTTTAAATTTCTGTTAATTGGAAAAAAAACTTAATGAATAAGGAAAAAAAAGAAAGAGGAAAAAAATTTTTTTATTCTACGATCATCTTAGGAATTCCCACTTGGAAAAACTGAAGACTGACTTATAATATTGACATTTGTAATTGACTAAAATTGATCGTTTAGACTGACTTAAACACGGACTCTTATTATTGTCTGACTAAAGACTGACTTATACTACTTATAACTGAAATTTGGACGTTCTGACTGACTGAAGATTGACTTTTATTACTTAGACGAAGATTTCAATTTATTATGTCTGAGAATAAACTGACTTAAACTACTAATATTCAGAAATGTCCGTTCTGCCTGACTCAAAACTGGCCTATACTACTGATATCTCTTTATTTTAAGGTTCTGTCTGACTAAATATTGACTTCTAGTACTAAGACGAAGATTGCAATTTATTATGTCTGACTAAAGACTGATTTAAACTACTAATATTCAGAAATGTCCGTTCTGTCTGACTCAAAACTGGCCTATACTACTGATATCTGGAATTTTAAGGTTCTGTCTGACTAAATATTGACTTCTACTACTAAGACGAAGATTGCAATTTATTATGTCTGACTAAAGACTGACTTAAACTACTAATATTCAGAAATGTCCGTTCTGCCTGACTCAAAACTGACCTATACTATTGATATCTGGAATTTTTAGGTTTTGTCTGACTAAAGATTGACTTCTACTACTTAGAAAAAGATTGCAATTTATTATGTCTGACTGAATACTGACTTAAACTACTGATATTAAAAAACTGTCCATTCTGTCTGATTGAAAACTGACTTTTACTACTGCTATCAGAATTTTTACGTTCTGTTTGACTGAAGATTGACTAAATACTGACTTATACTACTAATATTAAAAAAACTGGCCGTTCTGTCTGATTGAAGACTGACTTATACTACTGACATTTAAAATTTAGATATTTGGTCTGACTAAAGATTGACTTTTACTACTAAGACGAAGATTTAAATGTATTAAGTTTGACTGAAGGCTGACTTATACTACTGATATTTAAAATTCGTCATTCTGCCTGACTAAAAATTGACTTATTACCTTTATGTCTTTATAGAAAGATTAAAACAAACGCTTTAAGAAATGTTGTCTGACTAAAGCCGGACTTATACTACAGACATTTACAATTGTTCAAAATTGACTGTTTTCTACTTCTCTAAACAGATTCTGACTACTGAAAATATTACCTACTGACATTTAAAATTAAACTTCAAATTAAATATTAATCGTTTTGTCTGACTTAAACGGACTCTTACTACTACTCCAACAGCCACTTTCTGAGGAATATTTCCAAGTGGGTTTTTCTTTTAAATTAATTAAATTAATTAATAATTAAATTTCTGAATATAATATTTTTGAAAAATAATCGACGTTTGTTATTTTTTTTCTTTATTTGTTTATTTTTTTTATGAGAATTTTTTTTTCTTTTTTGTTATTTAAAAAAATTTGACGTGCATGTGAAAATGTTTATTTTTTTGAGAAAATAAGAGATTTTAAATGAAATCAGTTTGCCGAACGTATATAATTTATTATACTGATAAAATCGGCTGTTCATTTTGAATTATAACTCGTGGTTTAATATTGTTTTGTGTCGTCGTTCGTGAATAAATTAATTCGCTGTTTAAACTAAAATGACTCACGACAAAAGAATTCTCTGATTGTCGAGGTGCCTCATTGATGCGATTTCAGCACAAATTATTATTTAATACATATATTTACTCTCTAAATTTATCATTTTTTTTATGCTCGAATACTATTGAAAAAATTTTCCTCCATCTCTCTCTCTCTCTCTCTCTCTCTCTCTCTCTCTCTCTCTCTCTCTCATTCTAAAATAAATTAATTAACAATTTAAACATGATTATATATTCATGCCCCCCCTGGAGGGGTGTATTATTTTATTAAGGTCAATTTAAATTAGTTGAAAGAAAAAAAATTTGTTTTTCAAATTCAAGAAAAAATTGAGCAAATAATTTAAATTAGTTAAAAGAAAAAAAATTTGTTTTTCAAATTCAAGAAAAAATTGAGAAAATAATTTAATAAAAAAATATTTCTTTTATGAAAGAAAAGAAAATAATGAAAAAAAGAGAGAGTTTATATATAATTAAATGATAATTTTACTTTTTTTTTTCTAATAATATCAGACAAACTTTTCAGTCATTCATCAAGCAAAATATGAAAAATTATCAGTGACATTTTTCACCAGTAGAATAAAAAACTCAGCAAAGACAAAAAAAAGAATACAGATTAAAAAAAAAACACACACACACACAAAATGCAACTTTATCGAAGAAAAAATAAATCTTGTGATAGCTTTGCTTTTTTCGAACTGGCGTTAGTTTAATTTTGGCGCATTTATATTTTTTTTGCCACGGCTAC
>JUFY01020389.1:0-11829 GCA_001855655.1 Leptopilina clavipes | reverse complement strand
AAAATTTCCAAAATGGCATATTTTGGAAAATTTTTGATTTTTAAAACATCAATAACTTTTTAATATTTAATCGTGATAGGCTCTATAATAGGTCAATCGACGCGTCTTAAAAAAATCTACAAAATCAAGAAAAAATATCTATAGGTGTTTTCACATTTTTTAAAAGTTATGGGCAAAAAACGTTTTTTCAAAAAATGAAAAACGGAAAAAAAAATTAGTTAATCCTTATTAATCGTGCTCAACATACTCTCATTTTATGTCCCCCAATGAGATCTACAATTTAAAAGAAAATTCAAGTCTGTAGCTCTTTTTGTTTCTGAGATATTAAGGGTTATATAATGTAAGTACACACACACACACACACACACACACATACGGACATTTTTTAAAAACATGATTTTTGAACTCCTGAGGTCAAATTACATCGATATAAGTCAAAAAATCACATTCCGAAATTTTCACCAACACAATGCTTCCTATGAGGAAGCAAAATATGAAAAAATATGGAAAAATATGGAAAAATATGGAAAAATTCGGAAAAATGGCAAAATAATTGTCACAAAAAGCAATGTAATGATCATCAATCTTGTAAGGAAAGTTTTGCTACTTCATGAGTCGAGTGTTTTATTTTCTCACCACCTATCCATCATACGTGATTTTTCTCTCTAGTCAAAATGTATATTTTCCGAATATTTTTTTTATTTAAATTGTGGATTACATAAATTATGGTCATTGACGATAAATTAAAATTAAATGTCTTGTAAATTGCAAATAAAAGTCCTGAAGTGATAAATTCAGTGATTTTTAATATAGTGTAAAATAATCTGTAAGTTCCATGAGATAGAGTGAATCTTGTCTTGTGACATGATGAGTAATGAATGTCTGCGAAGCCTAGATATCAAGTTCAAGGCAACTCAGCTTGAACGACTCGAATGTGTGTTCGGTTTGCAAAAATGCCAATCCTACTAAAGACTTGTCGCAAGCTTCCTTAGATGGGCCGACGAGAGAGGGCCCCTCCTTTGAGGGAAAGCTGCGAGAGATATGCTGCTATATAACTCGCTCTCCTTTGTCAATCAGAAATTCTCGTTTCTAGAGAAAAATTCTTTGATCAAGATCTAGAACAACCGCGTAGACTGAGCTAATGACCTCGCCGGTGCGAGGGAAAGAAAAATACCTTCATTCATTTCTTCTTTAAACTGGAGCAAATTTTCGCAAATTACTTTCAGCTCTCTAAATTTGAATCAGCGAAAAGTCGCTGATTCAAATTCTTGACTCTCTCTAAATTTAGAGAGTCAAGATTTTTAAAATATATATTTCTGCCGAAAGTACTTCCGAATTTTTTCCCTCAATCGATTCTCTAGAATTAAAAATGAAAAACCTGGCCCCAAAAGAGAGGCGAATATTGCAAAATAAAGCAATTGACCCCTTTTTTTTCCCCTCCGGTAAACATCAATTACATGGTTTACAATATTACAGTAATAAAAAAAAAATATGAAGCATATTCAAATATTGACGAGGTTGAAATATAAATTTGATTTCCATGAGGTAGATTATATTTTTCATGCGAAACTGATCGAATCGAATATCTGCGTTTTTCGGGTTGAAATCACTTCAGTCCGGTTAAGAGCCCGCACTCTACTCTACCTTTATACACGGTCGTTCCAAGAATATATGGAATAAGTTAAATCGCTTCCACATTATGAGTGTGCAGTACATATTAAGCTCCAGGAGTTCTTACGTTCACAAGTATAATCGACAGTGTATCGAGTCCAGTGACGTCATAATTTAAGCGGATTCGGTTAATGGGAGAACGTTGTCGATAAATATCGACATAAAAAAAAAATTGTCCAGTGTACATCCGCATATGTGTACAAGATTGAGATCCATTGCGAATATGAACTCTTTATGGTGTGTCTTTAGTCGTATGAACCATCAGAAGTCCATTAAGAAGTACTTAAGTATGTGTGGACATTTACGTCCACCCACACGTGGGTCACGCCTTTCGGAACTGTTACCGAAAAAAATTATACATTTCCCATTATTTCGAATATTCTTTTTCCTATTTATAATTTATAAATAATGTTGATTATTTGAGACTCGAAGTACAATTATCTGGTTCAGGTAAATATTTATTTGCGATAATTCACTCAGAAAAAAAATTTATTTGATACAATTAAATTTTCGTTTCAAATAAATTGTTAATAATTTTTACGAGGTCTTTAAACGGTTTTAAACAATTTATATTGTTTTTCAAAAAATGGCAAGTACTACGTTTCGATACAATAAGTATTTTTTATTGTCAACAATTTTTACTTTCATCAAATAAATTATATTTGATTCGAATACAAATTTTTTCTGGGTGTAAAATAATTCGTTATTTGAATCGAATAACGAATTAAATGAATTAAATGAATTTAATAATTAATAAATTTAATATTAATATTAAATTTAATAATTAATCAATGAATTAAATTATTAATTAATTATTTGTGCGTCTTGAAAGAGGAGCGAAAATATTTAAATTGAATTATTTGAAAGGTATTATTCAAAGGAATGTGGGGAAAAAATAGATAATTGTTTTTTCCTGTCACTCGTGTCATGATTGAAACAATTGATTAGCTTGACAGTATGATTGAAATGCATGTATATGTATTGGTACTATGCTATAGTATGGAAATGAGTGTGATTGATGACCTAATGAGATTGATTTGGCTCTTAATGGACTCGTGAAGATTCTGTGACACCCGCACTTAAGTAACCCAATTTTCACTTGTGAGAGAAACCAGCTCGCATAATAATTATTGTCAGGAGCAGGTTCAGCGAGAAATCCATTAGGCAGATTTCAGATGCTGCTACCAACTGGAAACATTTATGGTAAAGGCGCACATATATGTATTAGCTTCCGAGAAAAAGTCACGATCCCAATTAAGAAATATATTTCTTAATTTCCCAATTTTGACTAATTGAAAACAAATTATTTTTTGTTCATTGGTCAATTTCTTTCTCTTTGAAAAACAAAAAAATCGCATCATTTGCTATATTTGGATATTTTTCAAAATTTAAATATCACGATAAACTGTTAATAAATAACGAAATCAAATTTTCCTTTTTTCAGAAAATCAATGGACCAATTCTGGAAAGGAATCGTGTTGGAGTAAAGGGTGAGTTTTATCAAAATAATGATATATATTTTATATCAAATTTTTCAGTATTAGAGAGTATAATTTTTTTGGAAAATGTGTATAAAAGAGAAGTGTTCTTTGAACATTTCAAAAGATTTTCAAGGCGATGAAATAATATATTATTACATATGCGTACACTGAGGTTTGGGAAATTGATTTTCGGGAATGATAATTATTTCCGAATATTAGTCGAAATTCTTTTGAAATATGAAAAATATTGTACCATCAGGACTGATGCCAAAAACAGCAAATTCATGGAATACTTCCAAATAGTGTTAAAACCGCGTGTGAATTTGTTTTAGGAGTATGGGAAACAGTGATCTTGACCTTTAGCGTAGCCGTAAAATTCGTGATTTATGAATAAGGTTTCAATCTTTGTGAAAATAGATTTCTTAATATTTACGAGCATTGCTTTTCAATTTGTATATACACTCGGGAGTGTGTTACAATTTTTATACAACTGGTTTTTGACCAAAATATATTTCAGCAAAAAAAAAAAACAAAGAAAGAAACAAAAAAACAAAAATATACAAGAATTCAAAATTTACAAATACCTATAACTTTTAGGAGACGAACTGGCACGATTCAGAAATTTTACTTACTTTCAGTTATGTTTGACTGACTGCCGTAAAACTGACAGACTTTAATTAGAAACTTACGGACTTTTGGTAAATTTTAAGATACTTTCGGCAAACTTTGACTTTAAGAAAACTATTGGCATTAAACAAAGATTTACCCACTTTAATTGAAGTCTTACTGACTTTCATTAAAGTTTTACTGACTATCAGTAAACTTTGACTTACTTCTAATAAACTTTGACTTACTTTTAGTAAACTTTAACTTACTTTAAGTAAACTACTTGGAATTAAACCAAGATTTTCCTTTTTTCATCAAAGTTTTACTGACTTTCAGTAAACTCTGACTTACTTTAAGTAAACTGCTTGGGATTAAACAAAGATTTATCTACTTTATAATACTTAATTCAAATCACTAATCTACTTTGACTGACTTTCAGAAAACTTTTACTTATTTTATTTATTTTACTTATTTTCAGACTTACTTTTAGTAAACTTTAACTTACTTTAAGTAAACTACTTGGCATTAAATAAAAATTTACCCACTTTCATTACAGTTTTACTGACTTTCAGTAAACTTAGACTGACTTCAGTAAACTTTTACTTATTTTCAGTAAACTTTGATTACTTTCAACAAACTTTGACTTACTTTTAGTAAACTATTTGGAATTAAACAAAGATTTACCTACTTTCATCAAAGTTTGACTGACTTTCAGTAAACTTTGACTTACTTTAACTAAACTATTTGTTAGAAAATAAAGATGTAGTTTAAAGTTTATTTGACTTTCAGTAAATATTGTTTGACTTTAAGGAACAGTTGACTAAGTTTCAGTGAAGTCTGAAATTAAATCTGAAGTCCTTTTATATAAGCTTGCACTAACTTTAAGACGTTTGTTACTGATTTTAAGTTCAGTATTCTTTTCCATCGAAAGCATATATAGGACAAAATTGTTTTCATTTCCTTTTTTCTCTTGATTCTCTCTCCCTTTTTCTTGATTTTCACATATGACTCTTTTACTTATCTTTTATAATACTTGCTCGACTTCTCGCCTGATCGCATCGATCCTCCAACGAAGACAGGTTCCCCAGTCTCATAAAGAGTTCGATGCCCTGCACATATCACGCATACATCGATGAATCATAGCGATGGATGTTTTATTATGCAAATACATTTGCTTTGACACGAAGAGGGATTCGCCTCTGCATATAACGCCGACGTTATAGTTGCTCGTTAAAAAAAATAAATAATAATAATAATAATAGTTTTCGATAGTCGTCTTTCCTCACACCTTTCACAAAAAAAATGCTGCTTTCTGATCTAAAACAAACAGACTAACAAATTTTCAATTTTATTTTGATGGAATTTCGTCGTTTCTTTTTTATCGTCTTATTGTTACCAGATGTCCCTTTGTATTTTAAAATTCCTAATGTCATTTGTATACTCTTCTTCTTTTTATAAATCATGTACACCCCCTCTGGCATTTGTCAAAAGGCAGTTGAAAAATGATGCGGTCCATCTTCTTAAGAAATTTCTTAGAAATCATTCTCGAATAATAAATCATTGTTGACCGCAGTATTCCAAAATCAATGATAGAAATTATAAAGTTGGATCAATTTTTGAATATTTAAATTTCTCTCAAAACAGAAAAAGATTTTTGTATTTTTGACTTTTTATAATAAGTAAACTTTCTAAATCTAAATTGACTGTTTGCCTTAGCAATTAGTAAACAAATTAATTATTAGTAAAAAATAACTAATTATTAGTAAAAAAAGAATAACTAATTTGTAGTAAAAAAAAACTAATCCGTACTCTCTAAATTTGAATAAGTAAAAATTTTAACTAATTTGAATTAGTGACTCACTTTTTGCTTTCGAATTAGTTAAATTTTACTAATAAATAGTAAACAAAAATTTTTCTACTAATTTATTAGTAAATTTTAACTAATTCAAAAGCAAAAACTGAGTCACTAATTCAAATTAGTTAAAATTCTTACTAATTCAAATTTAGAGAGTAGTAAATAATACTAAAAAAAATAGTCAAATTCAACAATTTGAATTAGTTACCAGAAATTTTAGTTATTTTGACATAAAACCTAAAAAGTGAATTTATCCAATAATTAGTTATTATTAACTAATTGATTACTTACTATTTGAATCAATGACTGACTTTTTGCTATCAAATTAGTTATTTGTAACTAATTTAAATTTAGAGAGATAATAATTATTATATTGTTATTTATTATTATTTTATTATTATTATTAGGTATTTTATTACTATTTTTTACTTTTTCCTAGATTTTTAATTAAATACCTAAATATTAAAATACTCTCTAAATTTGAATTAGTAAAAATTTTAACTAATTTGAATTAGTGACTCACTTTTTGCTTTTGAATTAGTTCAATTTTACTAATAAATAGTAAAAAAAAATTTTTCTACTAATTTATTAGTAAATTTTAACTAATTCAAAAGCAAAAAGTGAGTCACTAATTCAAATTAGTTAAAATTCTTACTAATTCACATTTAGAGAGTAACGTTCGGGTAAAATTAAAAATCTGAAGAGAAGTTAAAAAGAAAAAGGGGAAAATATAATATATAGAAAATGAAAAACAATCTCCAGCGAATTCGATATTCTTTTGTGTTCCACAGTACACTCAAGGCATTGTTAATCGAAAAATGAGATATTTCCTAAATGCAAGAGTGTGTGTGTGTGAGTTGAATTTCCTAGAACTTAATTACTATTCAACAGTCGAGAGTCCCTTTCTCGCATATATAATAATATAGTTGGGGGGGGGGGAGGGGGGTACTTACCTTCTTAAGCGCGCGGCCCTTTTTCAAAATGAGAATCGCTGCCGCGGGATGAGAGAAACGCGGTAAGAATAAGAAACTTGCTCGGCCATATTCTACATCCCTGATGATCATAAACGATAAAATCATATTTCTTATGAGACACTCGGCAAAACGATTGCACTCATCTCTTGCTCTCGTCGATTTTCTTGATGCAAAGGCAAAAGCCTCCGCCTTGCAATCGTGCAATCTAATATTTTCGTTACTGGCCTTTTACACACGTATATACATATATATATACATATATATACATGGACCAGGAAACATTTTGTTCTGCCGCGACCTTTGCCATTTCCGGCATAAACCCATTGATATACAATTCTTAACGGTTGTATAAAGAACAGAAAAACAGGCAATAAGAGAGAAAGAGAGGGGAGGGGGGAAGATTAAGTCGATCTCGAAAAGAGAAGTAAGTGAGACGTCGAAGCTGCAATATTTCTTTATAGAACTCTCACTACCTCTTTTTAGCCCCAAAAACCCCAAAAAACCCCCCAAAAAGAAACAAAAAAATAATATTTTTTTCTATAATTAAAAAATTATAGAAAAAAATTTCCTACTTGGAAATTAATTTTATTTCCGTAGAAATTATTTTGCGTTTCGATGAATAATTATTAGGTAAATTAAAATTTCCTACTTGGAAATTAATTTTATTTCCGTAGAAATTATTTTGCGTTTCGGTGAATAATTATTAGGTAAATTAAAATTTCCTACTTGGAAATTAATTTTATTTCCGTAGAAATTATTTTGCGTTTCGGTGAATAATTATTAGGTAAATTAAAATTTCCTACTTGGAAATTAATTTTTAAATAAACGTAATTAATTTAGTATAGCTATAGATAGTATATTTCCGTATAGAAATTATTTTACGTTTCGTTGAATTAAAAGCAGGTAAATTAAAAATTTTGTTCTTTCTTTTTTTCACTCTTGAAATTTTTTTCTTAACTCGTAAAGACCCTTGACATCTCTCCAATCATTTTGCCTCCGCAGGCGATTGTAAACAATGAAAATTATTACTTGGAATATGGGTCTAGAAATCGGTCTATATTACACGTATGCGTACGCAAAAACTTGTTGTATATGAAAGAAAAGAGTTGATTTTAATTCTACTCTCTTGACAATTTTATAATCGTGGCAGGTATATTTATCTTAGCTTTCACTTAAAACGTACCTATCAGAAATTTTTTTTTTTTGTACTATTGACTAGAAATCTGATTATCAATATCAATATGGGAAATTATAACTATAATTTTATTACACCCGTTTTACGTCCTATTTTTTTCCTTTGATTCGACTGAGAAGAATATTGAGAATTTTTTAGAGGATAATAAATTATTTTTATTTACTCAATACAGTGAAAAAAAAATTTATTTGATTCAAAGAATTTAATAATTATATTAAATAAATAAATTGATAATTTACTAATTATCAAAATAAATATTTGTCAAATTTTATTTGAGTAATTTATTTTTTATTAAATTGTATTCGATTCAAATAGGGAAATTATTTATCGATTCAATTACAATTTATTTTGATTTAAATGAAAACTATTTTGTTCGAGTAAATATTTATTTGATAATAGACAAGTAATAGGTTATTTGAATTAAATAAATTATTTTTTTCCGTGTAATTAACCGTTTTGAATGAACTGCCAATTAATGACGAATTTTAATTAAATCAATACCAAAGTTTCAATTATTATTAAAAAAAATTAATTAAATTAACTTGGAAGTTAATTTCGAAATTTAATTAAATTAAAACGAAGTTTTAATTATTATTATTAAAAAAATTAATTAAATTAACTTGGAAGTTAATTTCGAATTTTAATTAAATTAATACCGAAGTTTTAATTATTATTATTAAAAAAATTAATTAAATTAACTTGGAAGTTAATTTCGAATTTTAATTATTATTATTATTATTATTATTATTATTATTATTATTATTAAAAAAGTAACTAAATTAAAATAATTTCCAAATTAATTTCCCTGTCATTTTTCATTATTCCGATTGATATTTTCAAGAAAAGTCTCGCGATCGAAAATTCGGCAGTTAAAAAAAACAAGCAATGTTACAAACTCTTTTCTCGAATTTGAAACAGTTTTTTGAAAGGACCAAAGAAAGAAGTAGTTTTTGTAGTTATTAAGAGATTAAGAGATTTTTCCTCCATAACAAAAATTATCCACTTTTTGTTGAAGTAAAAGACCTACGCAAATTTTTAAAAAGTTTCAACTTTAAACACTCTTTGTATATGCGTATATCTCACAATACCCTAAATGGTAATACTTGTCATTTTACAACATTGCGGTGTGTAACGGCCCTTTAAAATTTTTTTATCGAGTTCAGAATATCGTCTTTTACTGTGACGCGGTTTCTTTTGAAGCTTCTGTCATATTCTCAACTCGCGTACTCTCTTCAGTTTCTTTTCTCTTATCTTTGACTTCTATCTTGGCTGTGAATTTTTTTTTTTTTTTTTTTTACTTGTATGGCATGTGTACTATACTTACTCCCACATATAGTATAATATAACAATGGTGGTTCTCACAAAAGTGCGTCGAGCGCAGAGATCAATGGATGACACGCGAGTTCAAGTGCCACTTACTTTATTGTCGCAATTTTAAAAAAGCGAAAAACAATCACAAGCCTTGCAATTCAGAAATAAGTTATTATAAAAATTGTTGTTTTCAAATGTAAAATCATCAGGTAAAATAATATATATACAAAAGTGTGAATTAATGACACATAAGATTCTGAACGTTCAAATGAACAAGTCATCTTCTTTAGAAGATTTAAATTTCAAAAAGAAGTATAAAAATTTCGTTCATTTGAACGTTCAGAACTTTAATAGGAGCATGTGAATTATTTCATGTTTATAAAGAAATTCGTCTGGAATACGGATTTAAAATTTAAGACTTCCGGTTGTATTTAGGTCATGCCGTTGCAGAAAACACTGATGGTGAGAATATCCGCAAAGTTAAAGACACTTTTTGTTCTAACTCGCGTCAAGAACAGTTTTTTTTTAACTTTTTACAAAAGTCTTCAAACATCTGGTCACAGTTTGCTTCTTCGAACACTTTTTACAATAATGAAGAACTAATTGCACTCAGGGAAAAATTATCTTTCTTCAAATTATTATTATAAAATCTCATTGTTTATTCTTTTTTCTCAACCAGGGACATATTGTGAGTTACCTCCGAAAATATTGTCCCTTTTTACCCCCTTAGATTTTTTTTACTAACGATTTTCTGAAAAATGACCAATTTCCTCCTCTTTTGTGGGGTGCTGTACATTGTTATTAACAAATCTCATTGTTTATATTTTTCTTCTTACGCAGGGACACATTGTGAGTCACCTCTCAAAATATTGTCGTTTTTACCCCTTAGATTTTTTAAGAATGACTATTATTTTCGTTCAATAAAAGGTTGTAATTATTTAGCTAATTGCAACCTAACATTATAAAAAATAGTGTTCATTTCTTATTAGGAAAATAAAAATTTGTTGCATTAAGTTAGTTTTTCAATGTAATTAGCTCTTTCTTCTTCAAAATGAGATGTTCCGTTATTGAAATGAATGAATAGAGGTTTTTTGTTAAAAAAAATTTTCGGTTCGGTTTCACTTAGTCCCATGGATATTAAGTTCATTAAAGGAATAGAATAGTATTGTGTTACGGTAAAATGCTTATGTGGAGTGATAGCCATGACTTTGGTGGATAAATGCCGAGAAATTGCACGACGCTCGTTAAATAGGCGAACGCGCAAAGATGACAAAGAGAAATTAAATTCATGAGAGAGGCTTTACTTACATACGTGTGGGAAGTGGACTTATATGAGGAACTCTGTAAAAAAAAAGTGGATGAGAGATCTCAAAACAATTACATATACTGAAGATTCGTTGCAGTGTAAGTATTAGTTCTTCCCACGAACATTAGAAGTTTCTTCAAAACCATTAGATTTCAATGGAAGTCTTTCTGTTTCTTGTATAACCTCTCACAATAATTGAACTTGACTTTTACTCTCTTTTCCCTTTTCAGCTCTAATTAATCAATTTTCTCAAAAATCGTTAATTTCATTTCCATTAATATGTCTTATAATCACAGAAAACCTAAAGAGATCGAAACGTTGCAAAATGATACTGGGGGTCGATTATGTAATTTCACTTCACTTTGACTTCCACTTCCACTTCCACTTCCACTTTTCTTAATTTTCACTTCTACTTCCACTTTCACTTTTGATTCCACTTTTCTTAATTTTCCTTTCTACTTCCACTTTTGATTCTACTTTTCTTAATTTCCACTTCTACTTCCATTTTTCTTAATTTTCACTTCTACTTCAACTTCCACTTTTCTTTATTTTCACTTGTACTTCCAATTCCACTTTTCTTAATTTTCACTTATACTTCCACTTTTGATTCCACTTTTCTTAATTTTCACTTCCACTTCCACCTTTCTTAATTTTCCTTTCTACTTCCACTTTTGATTATACTTTTCTTAATTTCCACTTCTACTTCCACTTCCACTTCCATTTTTCTTAATTTTCACTTCTACTTTAACTTCCACTTTTCTTTATTTTCACTTCTACTTCCAATTCCACTTTTCTTAATTTTCACTTATACTTCCACTGTCACTTCCACTTTTGATACCCCTTTAATTAATTTTTAATTCTGAATTAACTTTTACTTTATATATACTTCCACTTCCACTTCCACTTTTGATTCCACTTTCCTTAATTTTCACTTCTACTTACACTTCCACTTTTAATTCCACTTTTCTTAATTTTCACTTCTACATAATGAAACATTGTACTTCCACAACAGAAAGGTCTAATTTGGAGGTGAAAATATAGTTCAACTTAGAAGTGACAATGAAAATAAATTAAACTTAACAAGTGAAAATCAATAAAAGTCGAAATAAAGCTGAAAGTAAAAGTGAATTTTGAAGTAAAAATTAAGTAAAGAGGAATTAAAAGTGGAAGTGGTAATGGAATTAAAAGTAAAAAGTAATTAAAGTGGAATCAAAAGTGGAAGCAGAAGGAAAAGTAGAAGTGAAATTATAAGTAAAAATTAATTAAAGTGAAAGTGACAGTGAAACTGAAAGTAAAAGTTAATTTAGAATTAAAAATTAATTAAAGTGGTATCAAAAGTGGAAGTGAAAGTGGAAGTGGAAGTAGTAGTGAAAATTAAGAAAAGTGGAAGTGGAAGTAGAAGTGAAAATTAAGAAAAGTGGAATCAAAAG
>JUFY01020375.1:0-10210 GCA_001855655.1 Leptopilina clavipes | reverse complement strand
CCGAGAAATATTCCCTGAACATATTTTAACGTAAAAAATCATTGTTGATCAACAATTAAAATTTATAGAGTCGTTAGACCTAAAAAATAATGAAAAACTGATTGTCTGCGATAAAATTATTATAAAATATAAATATTATAATGAATAATCTGTATTTGAATTTTCATTTTGTTATAGTAGTTAAAAATTATTAAATAATATACGTCTAATGTTAGTAATTATTATTATTTTTTAATATCCTATATATTGTTAATATTATGTTTTGTGCTGTAAATAACAAATCTAATGAATCATTTTTTTCTGTTCCAGGTGAGTTCTGAATACATTTATTGAAGAATATTCGTAAGTAGAAAAAACCATTTTCTTAAAAAAATACAAGGATTCAAAAATTAATTTATAATTCCATTAACTGCTGATTACGAATCTGATGTTTAATTTTCAAAATTCAAAATGTCGGATCCAATATGGCGGCTGAATTAAAAAAAAAATATCAAATTCCATTGTAAATCGTTATACTCAAGGGTTTTTGGGGTCGCTGATTACGAATTTGGCATTAGATTTTCAAAACTCAAAATGGCTGTTCCAATATGGCGGCTGATTTTTTAAAAAAATTATCAAATTATACAACTTTTTCTTTATTGAGTAATATATCTGAATTATATAGTATATATAATTATATAGAATTATCAAAAAGTGTTAATAAATTTAAATGTTTGCATAATTACAAAATTAAAATTGCTTTTATATAATCAAATAAGTGACAGACAAATCTTGAAGAAAATAGGCGTTTTACATATATATATATATATATATATATATACATAAAAATGAATTGAAGTTCTCCAGCGATTCATTGCTCTGAATGAAAGTTTCATTATCGCCTGGTGATCAAAACCGTGCGAACAAGAAGACCGGTTTTGGTTTGCGTGGAAATGAGACACGTGTTGCGTCGTGTCCACTGCCTTTAACATTCATCGAGTGAATGCTGGTGTCTGAATATTGTGTATATACGTACATATATGTTTATTTCGCTCTCTTCGACTTTCACCATGAGGCGCAATTTTTTTTTTCTTTTTCTTTTTCACTGGTATATATTAAATAAATGTATATATATATATACCTATATATATCGACGGTAAAAGACCGTGTGAAAAGATTTCTTGCGACCTCTGCGCTCTCAATCGTGCGTCCCAGCCAACTTTTGAAATTGTTGATACTCAAAGATAAAGAAATTTATCGATTTTCCAACCTTTCCTGTACAATTGACGTGTGCTTACCATAAATTAAAATGTCTCTGAACGAGGGTAGATAAAGGCTTTAACTTCGACTTTCATGCGCGTCAACTGTGATTTAAATTCATTGCTTAATGCTCGAACTAACGCTCACAACAACGAAATACTATATAATTGCTCTCTGTTAATTTTTTTCCTTTTTTTTAATATCTTCAAATTATCTTTATTGTAAAAAATTTTTTAACGATTGTTGCTACACGATCGTCAAAAAGAGAAATGAATTTTATGTCTATATAAGATGCACCTTTTTTATTTTTCCAATTTATCCACGCGCACTTAACACGTCTGAAAGGGAATAAAAGTAAATTTATATCAAGAAACAATCTTGCAATTTAATATCAAGTATTAGTGATTTTAGTTAGACCTGGATTACGATCGTTTGTGAATACGAGCGTAATTACAACATGAATTGGTATTTTAATCCTGGCTTCAAAGTTAAGCCCGGATTAAGTATCGATTTAGCCAATTAGCTGCCGAGTTTCGAGATTTAAGTGAAGCTTAATATTGGAAAATTTTTCAAAAAAGAAAAAAGAGAACGGATATAATTTATGATAATGCTCGCACGTTACGTAAATAACGTTCTCTTGATTTAAATCTTGTCAATGTCAATTTTCCACAAATAAAAAGAAAGAAATGAAAAAGTAGAAATATTTTTAATTTCGGGGCAATTATTTAAATTGGTTCAATTTGGAAATTTTTTTTTTTGTTTAGATTGACTAATAGGTATTAATTTATAATATAAAATTTCATGGAACGAAAACTAAAAGTGAGCATGAATTTTATCGATACAATATTACCCGGCACGTATTCACCTATTTACTAAGAAACTTGCGGAGAGATGCTCTGTGCATGCCAATCGTGAGTCGTTTATCTCAAGATACTTAGCTCGATAAACATCAGCCGCATCGTGTGTGTGTGTGGATTTCAAAGGAAGAATAGGTTGTTCAGTTTATCCCTCGTTCAGATACCACGAGTACAAATTATGCTTAAGACTTACAAACATGTAAAGCCATATTCATAATTTAGAGAAATCTCAACTGTTTGGAAATTTTAATACAAAAAAGAAAGAGAAAAAAAAATTCTTGTGTTTCATTACATAAACGATAAATTCATGTTACATTCATCATATTCCTCGGTATGCGGAAAGAAACATATCGTCTAAAACATTAAACCTGGCAAAGAATTTGTTCTTAGATTTTAGAAATTTAGAAATTTAATTAAATTCATTAAATGTATTCATAAAACTGTTCACCAGAAGTTTTCAGAGCTGCTGATTATGCATTTGACATTAAATTCGTAATCAGCCACCTAGAAAACCCCCGAGTAACGATTTTCAAGTAAATCGAGTCAATTTTCAAATTTTCTTCCGCCATATTGGATCCACCATTTTGAATTTTGAAAATCTAACATCAGATTTGTGATCAGCGACCTTGAAAACCCCCGAGTAACAATTTTCAAGTAAATCGAGTCAATTTTCAAAATTTCTTCCGCCATATTGGATCCACCATTTTGGATTTTGAAAATCTAACATCAGATTTGTGATCAGCGACCTTGAAAACCCCCGAGTAACAATTTTCAAGTAAATCGAGTCAATTTTCAAATTTTCTTCCGCCATATTGGATCCACCATTTTGAATTTTGAAAATCTAACATCAGATTTGTGATCAGCGACCTTGAAAACCCCCGTGTAACAATTTTCAAGTAAATCGAGTCAATTTTCAAAATTTCGTCTACCATATTGGATTCGCCATTTTGAATTTTGAAAATCTAATGTGAAATCCATAATCAGCGACACCAAAAACTCCCGAGTAACGATTTTTAAGCTTTTACAACGTACAGGTTTATCACAATTTAGGTCAATATTTTTAGATAAATTAATATTGACCTAAATTTTGAGATTATATTTGACTCTTATCGCAGGTCAATTAAAAAATTTATGTCTGAGTCACAGGACAAGAGGCAAATACATCACTAAAAATTAGGTCAACAGTTATAGATCAATAGACAAATATCTTGGAAACTTAGGTCAAGAGCAGACATAATTTAAAATTTTAGGTCAAATTTAGGTCATTGAAAAATTTCAGAAAATGCGTTACATATCATCTATAAATGTAGGTCAAAATTTAGGTCTAGAGCCAAATAATATTTTTCAAATTTGGAGAAAATCAAAAGGTATTTGATCAAAAACTCAAAACTTTGGTCAAATTTCAAGAGACGAACCTAATTATGTTTAGGTCAATAGTAATAAGGAAAAAATTTGTTATTAATTTCAGATCTCTTTTTATGAGCTATAATATTTTCAAATTAGGTACTTTGAGGTACACATTTTTCAATTCTTAAGTAGCTTGCTACAGACGATAAAAATTTTTCTTGTCTTTTGCAATACACCTGTAAATGATGCTATAGATTTAAAGTTCAGGTTTTAAATTGTTCAAAATAGTTATTTTTTTTTATTTTCTTAACAGTATTTTTACAAGAAAATATCACACACTCCACATAATACGATTTCCGGAGACATTTATAGCGTAACATTTATGTATATTTATTATAGTATTCATTGTACGACGCTTATTATTGCCGTACATTGGTATTATATATGGGGGAAATATATCTTTACATGTGTATTACGACAAAAGGAAAGTCTTAAAATGTTTCATAGTCCATTTATCTATTTAGGAACGTCGAAAAACAATTCAGCAGCAAATAACCTGTTCTTCTCTCTCTCTCTCTCTCTCTCTCTCTCTCTCTCTCTCTCTCTCTCTCTCTCTCTTTATCTCTCTTTTGATAGCAGCTCGTAAAGTTCGATATATGATGGTCAATTTCCAAGAATTAATAGATGTAATAGCTTGATGATGATGATTTGATTGTATAATGACTCTTTTCGAATTGTTGTTTCTGGAATCAATTATATAGTGAGTCAGAATAAAACTAGTCTCTATTTTTCTTTTTTTGTTCTTCTTTTTTAATAAAAAGAAACAATTACATATAGGAATCAATTGTAGAAGTTGTAACACGTTTGTCATGTAGTATCAATTAGACACAAGAGTGCAATTTTCCTTTTGAGTTGAGAGAGAAAATTGTGTGATTTATTTTTTTCTGGTAATGCTGAAGGTCTGATTGGTTCATGGTCATGTGAAACGAGTGTAGTCTTGTGGCCTTGCACGATTCGTCGAGACCGACTTATAGGGATATCGAAGAAAGGAAGGTGTCCTTCCAAAGCCAATGACGTTCATTTAAACATAAAGAGTAAACAAGGTCTTAGGTACTCATTGTTCTCGAATGAAAGCAAATAATGTTGCTTAAGAAACCTGGACCTAATTCTACAGATTGGAAATCAGTACCTTCAAATTATTTGCTATGTCCTCTTTTGATTATTTTTCATCTGAACGATACAAACTGTGGATAATGTTGATAGCACACCCACAAGGATCATTGACCGTGGTTTTAATCTTTTGTGAGGCGAGATTTATTGCTCGAGAGACGACAACAGGGGAAAATGGCAAAGGTTCGTGTGCGTTGTACAAGAAAAGCAAAGTGATGACTTTCTTTGTGTTCATAATCGTCATATCACGATCGGTATTTGCCTACGCTTGAGAGAGCTCAAGGTAAAACTGCAAAGAGGCACATTTGGTGAGAGACGAAACGCTTTTGCAGGAAGGGAAAGGAGAGAGATAGATGGGAAGTCTGAAAGTCATATGTCACGCATGTACCCTTGACTTGACACGGCGGTCTGCATTTTATGTCTGGCTTAACAGACATAAAACATGGCGTAACAAGCTATCGTTCTTGTTTTCCTCGACTTCCAGACGAGACGTGGCTTCGGAATGTATATTGAGGAAGGTGGTTTTCGTTCCTCATACTTTTCTTAAACTCCTATGAACGTTTTTTCTGTTTATTTCTCTTGATGAAGCTTACATATATTTTAAAAATTATTTCACAATCTGTATTTGTCAACATAAGACAATTTAAAGGTAAAATCTGCTGTTCAAAGTAAATAAAGTCGCATTTGCCATAAGAGCGAAAGTCGAATGACAAGGCTGAAGGACGCTCACCCTTATGGCAAATGCGACTTACTAGGTTTTTACTCTTAATGATTTGGTTGTTTTTGAATAAATTTTTGGTAATAGCGATTTTTTTTCCGAGTGAATCTAGGATGTTTTGAGTGATGAAACGATACAATACATTTGATCATAATAAAAAATAACCTCGTCCAATTAACTGTCTTTCAGCAACATTTTCCTATTGAAATAATCAACGCTCAGTACTTGATAATAAAGAGAATGAGGTTGAATTTTATTCCCAGTTGGCTCGTGCTCTAATGCCAATTAACAAGATTCCATTTACTGTCTTTGATAAACACTGTGTCAATTTAATAAATAACCTGATGATCATTCCTTTCTTACATAAAATCCTGTTAAAGATAAGAATATCTTGTAATTCCTAAAGTGTATATAATTATTATTATTAGGATAAGTTGAATACTTGTCATAAAATCGTTTGTGTTGCGCCGAGAATGGAATTCTTTCACTATCAATATAAAATATAATGCCCAAGAGGAATGTGAAACTTATCCTTTAAGGTATATATAGTCTCTCTCTCTTTCTCTCTCCTGAAATAGCGCGGGTGATTTGAGATGAACAACTGCTCGTAAAAGTGATTGTAAATATCAATTATGAGCATCTTGTACAATTTGCGGCATTAATGCGTGATTTATATTCAACGTGGTATCTCATTTTAATGAATGGCTCGATGTTTTCTTGAATAACAATCATCCTTTTCAACATTTTTTTCCGATCTGATCAATTCATTATACATATCACAGTATTTTTTTTTGTGTGATCAAATTACCATCGTTGATTTTCTATTCATAATAATAGGAGAGAGAAAAAAGGAACAGATCATAAGGTATAGAAATCAATATTTGCGTATAATTATTTCTACATCTGTATATAGATGGTTTGTAATTTACATTCAATATGTTGAATAAGAAGAAGAAAAAATTACGAGGTGATTAGAGGAAATCAATGTCAATGATAATCTTCCTACGAACCGGATTGTGAATTTGCATATTAATACTTAGGGAGTGTACTACCGGCGAGGCACAAGTTTTGGACCACACGAAATAAAAAAAACAAGTCATTTTATAGAAGTTGGGGATCGAAATTGTCAGCGCATAATTCACACCGTTATTTTTAATATATCCGATGAGTTTTGATTCGATAAACGAAATTCGTTTCTGAAATTCTGACCTGCTAGGTGGCCGGATAGAATGAAAGTTACCAAAGGCGTGGCGAGTGAATTAGCCGTCGAAATCACCACTGAACATCGATGGCGATTTGTCACGCGCTACTCCTGATTTATTCATTGCCGACTAGCGCCAAAGGATCAAGTCCTCGTTTTCAAGCGAATTTCAACAGTTTTATTTATGCACACACTACTTTTATTTTCTTCTTCTTTTTCTCCTGCGCGCACCCTCGAAAAAAATTCTTTCTTTCGTATCAAGGAAGAATACAAATAGGAAATCGGTATTATGCAATTTGACCTTTTTTTCTCATCGTCTTCTTTATTTTATTTCATTTTTTTTATTTTTTTTGAGAAAGTATCAGATTCTTTAGAGTGCTCTTATTGTGCTATTACGTATAAGATGCGCGCGGTTATCTTTAACAGAGAAGGGAAGCTGTGGCTATCTTAACACACTATTGTTATTCGAATAATGGGTTATGAAACGAGAAAGGTACCCAATTCTAAACTTCTGCTGGTTGCCAATGCGCCAGTAAAGTATACCTAGTAAGTGCGCTACATTCGCACAATTGACTTTATGACCTGGAGCATAAAGACGAACCTTATGAGCCTGCGGATAATCGTTCTGTCGCTGATGCAACCTATTTCCCCTTCTGGCAAACTTTATCTGCCATTATTTAGGTAACGATCTTATCTGTAAAAATATATGAGAAATCGTATAAAAGCGAACAATGATAAAAAATTGCTATATACAAATTGGAACAGAATTTCTCCAATACGTCTGATAAAAATTCCAATTCATAAAAATGATACATTTTACAAGTCTAATAAGATTTACGATATTATATATTTACGATATTAAAATATTAGTTTCTCCCACTGATTTTTATACATTAAGATATCAAAAAGTTGGTGAGATGTGTAACATCATCATTGTAAGAATGTGCTTAGTAATCATTTGCATGTATTATATTATCAGAGATCTTTATTAGCATATTCACATGAGAGATATCTTATCGCCAATCTGTCTATAGTTTGTGATAGTTGTTATCGAATCAATAAACCATGAATTACACACAACTGGAATTTATATTATATTCATTTGAAGCATAATATGTTTGATCTTGAAAAAGTGTTAAGTATTCGTTCCCTATATATGTCTTTTTTGTTTTAATTAAGTGACTGTTGATCTACAGTTTTTGACACTTTTTGAAAATAGAATTTTAACGTCAAACAGAATCGATCTTTAAAAATTGAAATTTTCACCTCACTATACAGAGGGATAATTATGAAATCCGTCACAAGGCAGATAAATCGACTGCTAGCTAATTTACACTCAAGTTTTATTTTTCCTATAGCAGTAAATTTCGTATATAATAAAATAAACCGAAAATTCTAAGAACGCCATGGGAACTGATCTAATGGGGCAAATGCTGCCAATCAATGAGCAGTAACGCAATTATATTGTTCTTGTGCAAAAAAGCGTGACAAACAGCTGCCATTGCTAAAGTTATTCGTCCCTTTGGAGTCAATAAAACAATCAATAATCCAGAGGTATATCGTTTAACATACACAGTTCGTTAAAAACAAAACGACAGGTGCAAATCTGCTTTTAGGTGCAAAAAGTTCAAACATTGGACGATTTTTTTATACCCCCTTGTCGAAATTGAAAATTGGTTCTAACCGGGTCCTGTCTATTTTGCCTGTTTATTAACTAGGCCCTGTGTTGGCAATGTAGTTGGCCCATAGGGCCTTATAGCAAATACGACTTAATAGGTTTTTAAGTAAGTCGCATTTGTCATAAGGGTGAGCGTCCTTTAGCTTTGTCATTCGACTTTCGCTCTTATGGCATATGCGACTTACTAGGTATTTAATTTGGACAGCAGATTTTACCATTAAATACAAATATGTTTTGTCAATGTATTTAAATATTAGATTGAATTTCAAATGAGTAATTAAGGATTGGACAAATTGAAATAATAAACTTCTCACCCGGAAAATAATATGAATATTGCAGCGGATTACGTCAATCAATTGCGAATGTTAGTTTTGACATAAAACAAAAGCAATTATGCTGATGTGACAAATAGATTTAGAAGTGATAATCGAGGCGGAGAGAGAGAGAGAGAGAGATAAAAGTGTATAATTAACGGGTTAGATAACTCGTGAGGTAAAATGCACACACAGTTATAATGTTACATGGAAGTAGGTACATGGCTTTTGATGCATTATAAGTGATTATAAGCGCGCGCTGTCTAGCAGCCCTAACGTCATTCGTGCGTGTCTTATATCGTGGTCCTCGCATTATATAGAATCACGTGGCGCACTTTCCCGGTTGTATGCACGCACTCACCATCAGTCTAAAGCCCGCGACCACATACTATCTACGACTCCCACTATAAACTCACTGCACTACGCAAGGTAAACGCGATCCTATCGTTGCAAGTATTAGCATATTATCGCCTTCACTATGCGATCTTGTGCATCACACACGCAAACCTGTCATTATTTCCCTCTTGCCTAGTCACTTTTTTGGTATACAGTTAGAAGTATGTGTCGGGGGTCTAAAAATCCGATGATCGACAGCTGAAGATGCATGGGAAAAATTTCCATTCTTCAAGAAAGTATATATGTGAATTTGTTCGATTTTAGCATAAATTGACGCAGTATTTCCTTGGTTTTGGCACAGTTTTGCCATTATTTGGCCATAAATTGCGGCAGTATTGCACTATTTTGCCACGAATTACCGCAGTATTTCCTTGCCTTTGCCATAGTATTGCCCTATTTTCCCACGAATTGCCACAGCATCGCCCTGATTTGGCCACAAAGTGCCATAGTATTACTCTATTTTGCCACGAATTGCCGCAGTATTGCCTTTCTTTTGCCACAATATTGCCCTGTTTTGCCACGAATTACCACATTATTGTCCTGATTTTGCCACAAACTGCTGTAATATTTCCCTATTTTGCCACGAATTGCCGCAGTAGGGGAGACCGGGGCGTAAAAGCTAAGGGGCGTAATGAATAATTGTAATTTATTTAAAAGTCCTAAGTCGAAATAATTTCACTCCCCACTCAAGTTAATGTACTTGGTGTACTGCAAGTTTGTAGCAAGTTTCATTGATATTCATTCAAAATTGTAGAAAATATAGTAGAAAAACTAATTTTGACACACCAAAGTAAATTTTAAACATTTTCATTATTTGTTATATTTTTTTCAAAAATAACTTTAAAAAATCAATCAATATCACGTTTTGAGCTCGAAACATTTATTTTTAAGGGACAATAGGAGATTTTTGATTAACACTTACTGTATTGATAAAGAATATCAAAATATTCGACAAGTACTCCCGGGACGTAATGGCTAGTATTGCCAGGGGCGTGATGGCTAGTGCATTTCTTATACGGATTATTGTAAAAAAAATAATTTTGCTTTGAAAACTATTTCAGAGATCAAAAAAGTATTTAAAAAATTGTAATTTAAGTGTTAATTATCAATGTTAATTTTATTCATTAAAATAAATTTATTATACAGTTTTTTACTTTGATTAAAGACTATTACTTTGATTAAAGACTATTTTGCAAAAAAATTAAAAGTTTTAGTTAAATATGTTTAATTTTCAATACTTTATATAATAAATTTAATGTACAAACCTTAATTAACAATATTTAGTACAAA